>QJPP01004813.1:0-127041 GCA_003996215.1 Jaltomata sinuosa
ATCCATTTTTTCCCTATTTCAAAACTAATGTCAACCGCTATAGCGGTTGATGGACCACTGTAGCGGAAGTGCTATGGCGGAATAAAATCCACTATAGTGGACGGAAATTCGAATTGGGAAAGAAAAAGTTCTCCCGGATATTTCAAATTTGGTTGCTCCAACATTAAGCGAGACCCCGGGATTTTCTTGGGTGCTCGGGAAGGTCACATGTGAGTTTTCATGGGTAATTCAAATTCCCCAAGGGAGTGGGATTGTTTAATCTTCCTCAAGTCAACGTGACTAATTGAGGAAGGCTAGTAATTCGCATAGGTTCATAGATTACGTGGTCAATTGGGACGGTGAAAGTACTGGGCTAGCCTCACTCGTCTTGTCAGTATTCTGGGATCGTTCGGGGATGAATGATGGGTAAATTGGTATCTGTTGTAAAGACCGAACCCGTCGTTACCTTAAGAATTGGGAAGTCGAATTACTTTGGGAATTAAATTAAAGTACGTTTGTTTAAGTAGGGTGACTTAGGGGGAAATTTTTGATTTTATTTGAAATGACCCGGGCTGACGTCACTCCGCTATAGCATTAATTATTCCGCTATAACGGGATCGCCATAGCGGAGGGTTAACCGCCATAGCAGACTGACGGGAAATAGAAGCTCAGATCGGGATTTTATTAAAAATCTTTCTCCTCCTCAGTTAGAAAACATATGAGGGTTTCTCCAAAACCCTCTCATGCTGCTCCAAGGTTAGGGAATCATGAGAAGAAGGGGTCATGGCTGGAGGGACGCGGAACAGCGGATTCCAGGACCATCGTTCAGCCGAGAATGCCTTCATAGAGCCAGAAACGCATGGTTGCAGCTGCTTGGCGTCCAGGTAGGCTAGGTTTTCATGAGTAGTTAGACCTGTTTACATTCTGCACTTATCGTATAGTGGAAATGGAGATTTCATGTGTTAGGCCTCCGGGAACGGAGTCTGGTGGATTTGGTATTAGTTATGAGTGAGCTAAGGTTTGGTTGGATTGAACTGTGGATTGATTGTAGTTATTTGGGGCTGTTTATGTTGTCCTGGTATGCTAAAAAGGATGGGACTCAGGGACTGGGATGTCGGAAAGGTTTGGAGAACCGAGAATAGCAAGGACAACTAGGTGGGTGTGAAAATGGGAGACTCCTAGGTGAGGTTTCGGGAATGCGAAAGGTATATTAAGAAATCATTTTTTGCTAAGGGCTAAGGGTGAAAACTCGTACTGTTATTATCTATGTATGTCCCGGATTAATGGGGGGTTAAATTATGCTAAAAAGGGGAAACCGCTCTTTATGTGTAAACAAAGGGTGAGTGTGTGTAGTCTTCGGACGAAGGTCGAGGTTTCTCTATATACCCGAGATACAGGATAGGTGATGGCTTATGATTGTGAATGTTGTATGTTTTGTACTCCTGTCTAAGTGTTTGTATGAATTGCATTGCTTAGATGAAATTGTGTAGAATGTCTAAGGGTTCTGTCTTACAGTCTGTGAGTTGAACGGTTGTTACTTGTTGGTTTAAAAGTTGTGTGTTCATTATTTGGCTGTGGATTGTTGACATTCGGTTGGCTCGGGTACCACGCCTGGTACAGGTATACAAACGGTTGGCACGGGCACCACGCCTGGTACAGGTATAACTAATGGTTGGCACGGGTACCACGCCTGGTACAGGTATAACAAATGGTTGGCTCAGGTACCACGCCTGGTACGAATTACTAACGGTTGGCTCGGTCGGGTACCACGCCTGGTGTGAACACCTAATTTTTGACCGAACCCAAAAGTTTTACACTTTTTAGTAATTAAATATTTCCTTTAAGTCTAAATTAGATACTTTGAGTTTATCTTATTTTTAGTAAGTTATTTTAAAAGATTTGAAAACTACAAAAAGAGAGTCATATTTTAGGATACGTTTTATTTTAACTTTTCAAGAGAAAAGAAGATTTTCAAAAAATATAATTTCTTTTAATTTAGGTTTTAATAAATAATCTAGTGATTTTAATATTTTCTTAATCATAATTTTAAGACTAGCTATTTAACTTTTCTATATTTTTATTAGTTCAAAATAATTATCTAATATTTTTATCATTATATTTAATTTATATATTTAATTAAAAAAATGAATAAAAACTTCCTAAACTACCCAACACCCACTACTCCTAAAAAAACCTCCCCACTACCTACACACATCCCCCCATTCCCTCATCTTTCTCCACTACTCACATGAACACAACCTACCCTACATATATATATACACACACAGACTAACGTGAAAAAGGAGAAGAGATAGAAAAACACACGGACAGAAAAAGAAAAAAAAGAGCAAGAGGGAAAGAACATAGAAAACAAGATGAAGAAAAAGAAAAGAAAAAAAAACGAGAGACAGAAGACAAAAACAATGAAAGAAAACAAAGAGAGAAACTTCAGATGGAAAAAAAAAAATGAAAGAAAAGACAGAAAGGAAAAGGAGAGCAAAAATAAGAAAAACAAGTTAGAGTTCGAGGTTTTGCTTACGATTTCGAGTTCGTGGCTCTTGAAAGTTAACTATTTGTTAACTTTGGAAATTAGAAGATTTAGCGGTTTTGTTGTGAATTATTTTTTCGTAAGAGGTAAACACTTAATCTTCTTTGTATAATTTAATTTTCACGATTATGCAAACCTTGCTTCCAATATTATGAAGTTGCTTTAAATGTCATATGTGTTTAACTTATATTCATATCGTCAACTTTGTAAATATACTAGTAATTGAAGAACTAACATCATGCTTCAATTAAATTCATTAATCTCGTAATTTTCTACTTAGTATCTAGTGAGATTATTAATTGTTGTTAAAAAATTTCTTAATCAAGTCAACATTAATTACGACTAATTATTTTAGTTGAGAAACCATGTGAAATACCTAAGAAAAGTCCTTCCGGATAGTATATGATTTTCAGCATTATTACTAGTACTTTAAACAAAAAGCAAGTTAATTAATAATTACTATGTAATTTGATTTTATTTTATTTTTTAAATGAGCCTGCAAAATATAAAATATAAAATATATATTTTATATGGTTTAAGTAATGTTGAATTAATTTCCACTGGGTTTGGTAATTCTTTAACTTTGATTCCATTACTTGTCATTTTGGTGTGCCAAGGATAGGTCATGCTATCATTTTAAGGACTTGATCAGTTACGTTCTTCAATTAAATATTAATCAGTTAAGAATGAACTAATAGTCCTGAGTAATTACCCTCTTTTACTCCATTTTATTTCAATTTATTATTGAGTGAGCAAGATAAGTTACAAATTGATAAAAGAGCAGAAAAATCAACTAATGTATCGAGGTTGATCATATGTGTGGTTATGCTCCTTGGTTAATTTCCACAATTACAAGGATCTGTGTGCGGCTACGCTCCTTAGCCAAAAAATATAAGTCACAAAATTTTTGCGCATGATCTCTAGGTAAATTACTCGATTAATCAAATATCGCTTATCCAAGAAATTATCTAAGTCATTTATAAGTCAATGAAGCGACCGTGCTAGAACCACGGGACTCGAGGGGTGCCTCACACCTTCCCCTCGGTCAACAGAATTCCTTACCCAAATTTCTAGTTCGCAGACCAATAAAGAGTCAACTTTCTTTTGATTAGGGATTCAATAAGGTGACTTGGAACACCAAAATTCAATTCCAAGTGGCGACTCTGTTTAAAAAAATAATCCCTTTTCAACACGTCACTTCAATTGGACAAATCCTTTTTCAAAATCACTCTCTCTTCGCGGGAGTGGTGTGAAAAATAGGGGTGTGACACCTGGTATGGATTTATTTTACTGTATCATTTCATGGTTATTGATTTCATTGCATTGATTGTTATTGGTTCCGTGAGTGGACCGGGCTGCTTGTTGAATGGTGATATTGGTTGGTGGTCCTTGAGTGACCGGGAATCCTGTTATATCTGTTGAGTTGGTCTTGGTTTAGGCCGGGTTGTATGTTAACACTTAAGTGTTGTTTAGGGGGAATCCTAGGGTGGGTCTGGTCTATACGACAAGGGTTGTGTTGGTTATGTTGTTGATCTTGATCATTGTTATAAAAATGACTTACATGTGGTTGATAATCTAGGGAGATGGCTGTGAGTCTTACCTGGTGTGACTAGCGGGTGCTATCCTGGGAGGAATTGTCTAGGGATCCGGGGTGGGTCCGGGTATTTGGGTGTAGTGGGTCTAGAATGACAGGGTCTGGGCCTCTCCTGGATGCATAGTCATGGGGGTTGACTAGGTTAATGGTGAGGGAGTTAGAGTTGGACTTAGCGGTTGGGCTAAGGACAGTGTGACTTGGGAAGTCTAAGGGTTGTATGACTTGGGAAGTCTAAAGAATTAGGGTGACTTGGGAAGTCTAGGATTGGCGTGATTCGAAAGACCAGAGAGAAGGGGGGGTTGGCAGTAGAAGGGATAGAAAGGGTTGAGGTAAGGGGGTGCGAGTGGACGATCGGTTTAGATTGGGCCCAATAGGGGGAAAGTGGCAAGGGATGGGGTTACATTTTTTATTTTCATGCTTTCCCTATTTTCTTATATGATGGTAGAAATGGATTCGGGTCGACCAATGATGTCTACCAGTACGTGTGGTTGTACTGACTCTACTCTTGCTATACCATTTTGGTATAGTCTAGTTGCAGGGCTGGTGGTGTTTCATAGGTACATGACGATGGTGATCTCCAGCAGCTTCTGTCCTTCGATTCCATGACGGAAGTTGTGTCTCTTTTACATGTTCTGTATAAATCTTGTAGTAGCTCTTGTACCTGTTTAGACTAGGTCCTAGGGGGTTTATTTATATTTCAAGACTGTTTTTTATTCCCAAATGTTGTAATAACAAGGTCTTCATAATAAAAGGAAAGGTTATTTTTGCTACTTTCTATTTTTTTCGCAAGTTACATGTTGGACAGGGGGTAAGAGTTCGTTTATCTAGGTGGGTAGAGTAGGCTCCCGCATGTCCAGTAGGTTGGGTCATGACATCTACGCGGTCCACATCTTCTTCGTCGTCGTCTTCTTCTTCTTCGTCGTCTTCTTCTTCGTCATCTTCTTCGTCGTCGTCTTCTTCTTCTTCGTCGTCTTTTTTGTTTTTTTTTTTTATTTAGTTTATATAAATGACATCAAAGTTGTCATAATAAGAAAATAATGAGAGGGCAACAAATCACACATGACTCTGTATATATTTATCTGTTAGAAAATATGCAAAGGAAGTTCTAAAATTTTATATAAAAAAACTGAAGCTAGTCCTCTGGATTTATAGCCAACAAAAAGGTAATATCAAGAGATGCTTATTGTGACTTATCTGAAAAGTCACAACTTATAGGAAAAGTCACAACCAATAGAAAAAGTCACAGCCCATCGAAAAGATCACAACCCATTCAATATGAAAAGGTGTTCATTCAAAATGCATCCATTCGAAAAAATACCTATTCATTTTTCATTCACACCTCTTAAAAACCCAACAATTATTAATATATTTAATTCTTGGTGTGAATTCAAATATAAGACCTTTAGTTTTATTGAAATAAAATAAATAAATTTTAAAATTACATAAAAATATTTTCAACCACAATAATTAACAATTCATAATATTTAAAAGCTAAGACATGAGAAAATCCTGATCAAAGAAAAGCTTCTTTAACTTTTCAAATGGTGAAGGTCTCACATAAAGTGTGACAAACCAAGCTGACCCTTGTCGATTTGCCTTGTGAATATGGAGGAACAAAGAGATTGATTTGAAGTTGGGGTGGTATACACAAGGCTAAATAGTGAAAAAAATTGCTCGAATAATAGAAATTTCTACTAACGTTAAGTTCTGAGAGAAATAAGTGATCTATTCTGGCAACTTTTGGATGTTCGCAAGATTTTCCATTTATGAATACTGCAAATAAGGTAAAACAAAATAGAAAATAAAAATTGTTATATACATAGATAATGAGAAGGGGAGCCTTGGAGTAACTGGTAAAGTTGCTGCCATGTGACCAGGAGGTCACGGGTTCAAGCCGTGGAAACAGCCCTTTGCAGAAATGTAAGGTGAGGCTGCGTACAATAGACCCTTGTGGTCCGGCCCTTCCCCAGACCCCGCGCATAGCGGGAGCTTTAGTGCACCGGGCTGCCCTTTTTATATACATAGATAATGAAGAGAATAAATAATTTCATCACATGAACTTCTGACGACATCTGCTATCAATATTTAAGAAATGAAACAACTCTTCCTGGTACTCAACGAATTAAGAAAAAGAATCAGCAGTCTTATGAATACAATCTCTCTAAAATGCACAATTAATTATTTAAAATATAAGAAAATTATATAGCTTTTTTTATTTTTTCGGCCTTGAATAAACAATTGATCTAAACAAAGTTGGACGTTAATACGAAACTACTATATTTGATATTTACGAATCCATCCTAATCATAATCAATAATGAATTGTTATATAGGCTTAAGTCGGAGGAATCTAAAATGAAAAATGGGTCGCCTATTTAGAAATACAAAATTTTTGTTTTTTTTCAGTGCAAGATAATAGATTAAGAATTTATGCCAACTTCAAATTATACATTCTACACTTATTTTAAGTATATTTTAATACGTATGATATTGCAAATGCATAAATTAAGTAAAATCAATATTTTTTCTTCTGCTTATTTGGTTTTCTTCATTTATTTCATGATGATAATCGAAGCATCCGTGGAGAAAAACCATAGAGAAGAGTTACCTCTTCAAGGAGCGATCACAGGGTTGACGTCTGTATTTATAATGTACATAATCTTGTTCAGTAAAGATCATTCCTTTGCCTTTTGAATTCATGTTCAATGAAAGGATACTGGATTGTGTCGTCGTAGGGTGAAAAGGATAAGTTTCATTTTCAACCAAACTTTCTTTTAAAAAACTGTTGCTTTGTGTTGTGGATAAACTTTGATGGTGTATTTGCATTTCCTTTTTGGTAGTGAAGCAGACCAACAGAAAAACTATTTAGAATACAAGCGGCCGAAAAGATACTGCAACGACACGATCATTGATAGAATCATTCAAATTTTTGACTCGAAATGGAGACCGATCAGAATTTATTTTTTAATTTGTCAAAATAATCTCTTATATATCAAGTACTGATATTCATTCAGGAGAAATGACATATTGAGAAAAGATAGAGGAGTTGGGATGGTTTGTAACATATATGAAATCATAAAGGAATGTTAAAAGAGGTGCCTTTTGGTTTAAAGAGGTGCCTTTAAAGATGTCGTTTGATGCTATAATTATATTTTGTCCTTAAATGAAGTAAATTCTTGAAAAAAAAAAGTAGATTCTTCTAGAATTTTCTTTCATTCATTGATGCTATAATTATATTTTTCCCTTAAATAGAGTTAAAACTACTAAACTTGATGGTTCATTCTCATGGCTCTTCCATATATATGTATATTATTATATAATAGAAATCTATGTCTCTATAGCTATCACACGGGCGACCTTTTTTTGTAGTATTTTGTTTCAAAGTAGGAGGTTTGGTGGTATCTGGGGTTATTCTTTTTATAAATTGGTATTGTTGTGGATTCTGAGCTTGGTATTGTTGTGGATTGTGAGGTTGTTTCTTTGAAAGGGGTATGATTTAGCTCTATATTTTTAACTAAGCACTTGATGTAGTTGTAGTTGAGTTGTTGTGGTGTTAGAATTTCACTTAACCGTATCACTAAATTACTCGCAAGTGTTGTGCTGAATAAAATTGGCTTGTCTCAAGGGCGTGGGTTGTTTATATATTGGTTAACATATAAGATAGGAATAAAAATGTACAATCAGCATACATGTTCCACTAAAGTCCTTGCAGCTTGGCTGCTTAATGCTGGATAAAACAGTTGGCTGCATAGTTTTCCAGGTCTTCGTTTTATTATTCATTCACAAATGCAATATGCATTTGCAGAGCTTTTTGAAGTTGTATTTTTCTACATTATGTCGCCTAACCTCCAACGGTTATTGGTTAACTATGGTCCAAAAAAGTGTTGTTCTGATTGTGAATTCTTTTTTATTGTATCCTTGGTCTGTTATGTAATATGAACCTTGGTATTTAGCCAAATTCCACTAGTGATCTTTTCTGATATGTTGCAGGTGCATCATGGCTACAACTTTTGTTCAGTCAACAAACATTCCATTCACCTTTTCTGGTGAAAAGGCTAGACAATTCAATGGAGCTCTAGTTCAGTCAACAAACATTCCATTCACCTTTGTTGGTGAAAGGGCTGGACAATTCAATGGATCCGGGAAAAATAAAAAAACTGTTACAATGCAAAGTAATGTAAAATTATCTTCCTCAAGGCTGCTGTGGGGGTGCAATGCAATAGATTTATCCAGCTTTGCAGCACTGGGGGGGTGCAATGCAGATAGATACACTACTTGAAAATTTTGGACATTCAAAAGTGGCAGCTGCAACTTTTGTCAGGCAGCCACGAGGGTGCCGATTTGTCCCAAAAGCAATGTTTGAGCGCTTCACCGACAAAGCAATAAAAGTCATTTTGCTTGCACAAGAAGAGGACAGACGACTAGGTCACAACAATTGTTGGCACAGAGCAGATTTTGTTGGGTCTTATTGGTGAGGGAACTGGTATTCCTGCAAAGGTTGTTAAATCCATGGGAATTAATTTGAAAGATACTCGTGTGGAGGTAGAGAAGATGATTGGAAGGGGTAGTGGGTTTGGTGCTATTGAGATTCCTTTTACTCCTCGTGCAAAGCGTGTTCTAGAACTCTCTTTGGAGGAAGCCCGCCAACTTGGTACTCCTATCTAATCATTCAGCCTTTTGTTGGATTGTCTTACGGTCATGCAAACAAAAAAATGTTCTGCTTTTAAGTCTTGTTTTAATGTAGTTGTTGTAGGCATGATTTTCTATGGTTACTTTTTTCCTCTCTAGTCCTCCCGTGCACAAGCTTCGCTGGATTCTGAAAATCATTTGGTTATTGTCTGTGTTGATTGGTTTTTTGATTCAGGGCATAATTACATTGGCTCAGAACACTTGCTACTTGGATTGTTGCGCGAAGGTGAAGGTGTGGCTGCCTGTGTTCTTCAAAAGTTGGGTGCTGACCCCAGTAACATTCGCACACAGGCAAGTAATTTTCCTTAAACTGCTTTGAAATGTTTTTCTTGAAGGGTCTATAGGAAACAACCTCTCTACCTCCACGAGTTAGGGGTAACGTCTGCGTACATCTTACCTGCCCCAAACCCCTCATGTGGGATTACACTGGATATGTTGTTTTTTACTTTAGATAGGGCTGATGATATTTAAATTGTGTGACTTCATTGTAATCAGTTTCTCATCTTTTTTTTCTGAAAAATAAATAAATAGGTCATACGGATGGTTGGCGAGAGTAATGAGGCTGTTGGTGCTAGTGTTGAAGGTGAGACTTCTGGCCAAAAGATGCCTACATTGGAGGAGTATGGCACCAATTTGACAAAGTTAGCTAAAGAGGTACATATAAAGATATTTGTCATTATGTGGTGATTGATTGGCTCTCTTCATTTATTTGATCTGGTCATATTATATTTTCAGGGGAAACTAGATCCTGTAGTTGGAAGATCGGCTCAAATTGAACGAGTCATTCAAATCTTGGGTCGCCGTACAAAAAACAACCCTTGTCTTATTGGAGAACCAGGTGTTGGAAAAACTGCTATTTCCGAAGGGCTTGCTCAAAGAATTGCTAATGGTAATGCCCCTGAAACAATAGAGGGAAAGAAGGTAAAGAGGTGTATGATAAATTTGCAGAACATGTTGTATGCTTGTGCTTTATTTTTTCTCTCGTTTTCAATTTTATCTCAATTATATGGCAGATCCAGAAGTTGTTCTCTACATTCTTAGATAGAAAGACTTCAAAAATATTTTGTATAGTGTCTTAGAATTTGATTTTATAGAGCGAGTAATTTATTAAATTGGAAGTAATAATTCCAGAGACAAAGATATATACACAAGAAGTACGTAAAGTAGAAAATTCCATATTATTATATGATTCCCCATTTAATACCCCCCACCCTTTGTGCCAAAAAATACACCTAAAGTATCCAATCATCTAGCCAATATTTTTGGCAGGCGTGCCAAAAATTTACAGAAACACATGAATGTCCCACTAACTTGTACTAAAAGGTTTTCAAATTTCAACCGCCTTGAGCGCACTTTACATATTTCTTTCACCGACTGTTTTATGGACTCGGGTATAAGGTACTGAAGAAAAACAGGTTCTAGTTGCCCTCTTACTTCGATTCTGAGTCTAACTGAAGTCATAGGGTAGATGAACCTATTTTTGTGAATTTTTTTTAATCTGCAACAATTTTGATGTGGTATTCCCTTCTTTTTAAACTTCTTTTATAAATCCTTGTCATTTTATGTGAGTCTGAGACTTGCTATGGGTGATGATCAGGTCATAGCACTTGATATGGGATTGCTTGTTGCTGGGACAAAATACCGTGGAGAGTTTGAGGAAAGACTGAAGAAACTAATGGAGGAAATTAAACAAAGTGATGAAATAATACTGTTTATTGATGAAGTGCACACATTGATTGGAGCTGGAGCTGCAGAGGGAGCAATTGATGCTGCAAACATCTTGAAACCTGCCCTGGCTAGAGGCGAGCTACTGGTTTGTTATCCTTCTTGACCTGTAGTATGTCCTTCCTTGGGAATTTCAATGAGAACTATGAAATCTGCTTTCAAAATTTGGTGTTCAATCATTATCTTCATCTGAGTTGTTCGTACATTTTGACTTTGGGATTTCATAACCAACTAAAGTTTTTCTCGTATGATTTAAGATATATCCTTCCCAAGAATAGAACTCTCAGTACAAGCTGGTTTTCTTTTGTATCGGTGTCTGAATAGGCTTATGCACGTTGTATCTCCTGAAAATTTGCACATTTATCTCCACTCCAAAACAATTCATCTGAATTCCATGATTTATCCCAATTAAAGCATGAATATGTTTTTGAGTTGAACCTTTGTTCCAGTGACCGCTTTCTGCCTGATAAAGCAATTGACTTGATTGATGAAGCTGGTTCCTGCGTTCGACTTCGTCAAGCACAGGTATAGAGTACTCTCTTTGTATTACTTTGTCCTGCCCTTTCTTCCTAATGGAGTCATGACCGGTTTTCTTGATACATCTAGCTCCCTGAGGAAGCAAGAGAGCTGGGGAAAGAGCTTCGCCAGATTACAAAGGAGAAAAATGAAGCTGTCCGCGGTCAAGGTTTTGAAAAGGTGCCTGGTTTTCTCTCAATCCTGTGCATAAAATTCCACTGAACTGGTTAATTTCTTATTGAAAGCATTGAGATGTTCAAGATGTGCAATTTGTCAGCCAATTCAACTAACACACTACACATTCGAGATAAATAATTCCTTACCTCTCTATGCATTGGACAGGCTGGGGAGTTGCGTGATAGAGAAATGGATCTTAAGGCACAAATCTCAGCCTTGATAGACAAAAACAAAGAGATGAGCAAGGCTGAATCTGAGGCAGGAGATGCAGCAGGTCCCGTAGTGACTGAGGCAGATATTCAGCACATTGTCTCTTCCTGGACTGGCATTCCTGTAGAGAAGGTCTCAACTGATGAATCTGATCATCTCCTAAAAATGGAAGAAACTCTTCATACCCGAGTCATTGGCCAGGATGAAGCTGTAAAAGCCATTAGTCGTGCTATCAGACGTGCTCGTGTTGGACTCAAGAATCCCAACCGACCTATTGCCAGTTTCATCTTTTCTGGTCCAACTGGTGTTGGGAAGTCTGAACTGGCCAAGTCTTTAGCAACGTACTACTTTGGTTCTGAAGAAGCAATGATTCGGCTTGATATGAGTGAATTTATGGAGAGACACACCGTCTCTAAACTCATAGGTTCACCCCCTGGGTATGTTGGTTACACTGAAGGTGGTCAATTAACTGAAGCTGTGAGGTGTCGCCCTTACACTGTTGTGCTCTTTGATGAGATTGAGAAGGCTCATCCTGATGTCTTTAACATGATGCTTCAAATTCTTGAAGATGGAAGATTGACAGACAGCAAGGGCAGAACTGTGGACTTCAAGAATACACTCCTCATCATGACATCGAATGTTGGAAGCAGTGTGATAGACAAAGGAGTCCGTCGTACATGTTTTAATCTAGATTATGACGAGAAGGATAGCAGTTACAACCATATCAAGAGCTTGGTGACTGACGAGTTGAAACAGTACTTCAGGCCAGAGTTGTTAAACAGATTAGATGAGATGATTGTATTCCGTCAGCTCACTCGGTTGGAGTTGAAGAAGATAGCTGATATCATGCTTAAGGAGGTCGTTGTGAGGTTGAAGAATAATAAGGAGATACAACTTCAAGTGACAGAGAGGTTTAGAGACAGGGTGGTTGAGGAAGGATACAAACCAAGCTATGGTGCTAGGCCGTTGAGGAGAGCTATTATGAGTCTGCTGGAGGATAGCATGGCCGAGAAAATGCTTGCAGGTGAGATCAAAGAAGGTGATTCAGTAATTGCACTGTTTGGCTCAAATCACAACTGAGGATTTAGGTTATGAACATATATTTCTCTATTGGTGTTAGCTATTAACCCACAACGAACACTCTACAAATGACAAGATTAAAGAGTGCAAACTAGAATACTTGCTGAAAGAGTTAACAGGATTTGTTGAACTTGAATGACTTGATCTTTGATTAACGCTATTTTTTATATTTTTGAATTGAATTGTAGTACAAGATTGTGATTACGTCGCAGAAAATTTTATGTTCTTAGCCTCTCTATGATATGATAATGGCTTAATATATATTTTGGTTGTCAATCAGCTCTTTAAATGCAGTAATATATTCTTTTCTGCAGAGACTTTGACCAATATCATTTGTTTTTCCCAAATTGTTGATCTCGTTTTCCATGATTTAGTAGACTAATGAATTTAATTAAGGGACCTCGTTGATCACGGATGCCTTAGGAATAAATTGGAAAATTTAGAATGAAAACTTAAATAATTGTAGAGGTCAATGAAACAAAATTTCAACCCCGTGATTTAGTATAAAGAAGTAACAATCAAATGAGTGCTAATCTCAAGATTATATAAATATGTGTCCAACTTGCAAGCACAAGTCTATCAAACAAAACTGAGAAAGCAATGAAGGTTCATAATATAAGCGTAAATCTGATGTTCATGTTTACCTACTCCTTCTGCCATCAATTTCGTATGTTGGTGTTGCAGCAGCCACTCTAAGAAACGAGACGGACATGAGAGCCTTGCTCGAGTTCAAATCCCATATAACTCAAGACTACTTAGCAATCTTGGATGAGGAAATTTCAAAAATACCAGCCCAATTGAAATTAATTGGGCTTTTATACCAACACTTTGTTAATTACAATTCATACCAACTATTTGAATGCCAAGCCAAAAAACAAATAAAAAAAAATTCCTCGCCTCACTCTCTCTCTTTTCAGTTTTTTTTTTTTTCTGTTTCTCTCTCCTCTTTCTTTCTCGCCTTTCTCTCCCTTTTTCTTTATGTTTTCTCTCTCTTTTTCTTTCTTTTTTCTTTTTTCTTTCTGTTTCCTCTCTTTTTCTCTTTCTTTTTGCTTTGTATTTAATATTTTTACCTCTTTCTCTTTCTTTTTTCTTTGTATTTAATATTTTTACCTCCCTTTTTGTATTTTGTATTTTGTATTTTCACACTTCTCTTTCTCGTTCTCTGTCTCTCTCCTTTTCTCTTTCACTTTTTCTTTCTCTCGTTGTATTTTGTATTGTTATTTCTCTCTTTGTCTCTCTTCCTTTTTGTATTTTGTATTCTCACCCCCCTCCTCTTTTTTTTTTCTTCTTTCGGATACAATTGTATCAACAAATACAAATATAATTTGTATCAATGAAATATAATTTGTATTCAATTATATCAACGAATACAAATACAATTTGTATTAACGAAATACAATTTGTATTCAATTGTATCAACGAATACAAATACAATTCGTAAGAGAAATACAATTTGTATTCAATTGTATCAACGAATACAAATACAATTCGTAAGAGAAATACAATTTGTATTCAATTGTATCAACGAATACAAATACAATTCGTATCAACAAATAGAAAATACTATTTGTATCAACGAATACAATTTCTCTTTATCTCCTCTTTATATTATATATATTACAAATACAAATACAATTCGTATTAATGAAATACAATTTGTATTCAATTGTATCAACGAATACAAATGCAATTCGTATCAATAAATAAAAAATACAATTCGTATCAACGAACACAATTTCTCTTTCTCTCCTCTTTGTGCTATACATATATGTTATATACAAATACAAATATATCAATTGAGAATTGTATTTAGAGAAAAGGAGAGAAAGAGATGGAGGGAGGAAAAGAGGCAGCGAGAAGGAGGGAGAGGGAAGAGTGAGAAGCGAGATTAGGGAGAGAGGGAGGAGAGTGGCCAGCGAGATTGGGAGAGAGGGAGGAGAGTGGTGAGAGAGATAGATGGGAGAAGGAGAGGCTATATACCTATAGTTTTGACTAATTGGCAAGGAGCGTAATTGATTTAAACTATAGGCATGGAGCGTAATTAGGCCTCTAATGTTGGTGTTATGTAATTTTTCCATCTTGGATTCTTGGAATGGGCCTGGGGTTACATGTGGCCTCAAACGCCAAAGAGTAACTCACTTGAATCTGAGTTAGCAGGAAGCATCTCACCTCATATTGGAAATCTTTCCTTCCTAAATTCTCTTCATCTTTCGGATAACTCCTTCCGAGGAGAAATTCCTCAGGAAGTGAGCAATCTCTTCAGACTTCAGAACTTAAACATAAGCTACAATTTTCTTGAAGGTGAAGTGCCATCTAACTTGTCTCAGTGCTACAAACTTGTGACCATAACTCTCTGTTGGGGCAGATTCCTTCTGAGCTGGGATCACTTCCAGAGCTCACCAAACTGCACTTAGGAAGCAACAATTTGAGTGGAAGTTTCCCGGCTTCACTTAGGAATCTTACATATTTGCAAGAGCTACGACTGTCATATAACCAGTTAAAGGGAGAACTTCCGAACTCAGTGTCATGAATGAGAAGTTTGACACTGATTGATTTATCAGTCAATCGACTTTCTGGTGAGTTCCCTCCTCCACTCTACAATTTGTCAGCACTTAAAGGAATAGGTCTGTCCTACAACTACTTCTCTGGTAATCTGAGAAGCAATATTGGTGTTGTTTTTCCAAAAGCAGATACGATCAACTGGGGAATGAATTCGTTCACTGGAACATTTCCAGATTCATTTGCCAATGCTTCAAATCTTCCTGGCAACAATTTTACTGGAAAGGTACCTTCAAGTCTAGGAAAGGTGCAGAACTTAAGGTGGCTAAACGTTAATGGTAATCAGTTGGGGAGTGATGAACCTGATAATATGAATTTCATCAGTTCCCTGACCAACTGCAGCAACCTACAGTACTTGCTTTTAGCCCACAACCACTTTGGAGGCATGTTTCCAAACTCAGTAACAAACCTGTCCACCTGATTGACAGGATTACACATGGGACAGAATAGGATTCAAGGGAACATACCCAAAGAAATCGCAAACCTGGTGAACCTAAATATACTTTACTTGCAAGAAAATCGTCTAACAGGTAGCATTCCAGCATCTATAGGAATCCTTTCAAACTTGGATTCAAACAGATTGATAGGCGAGATCCCATCTTCAATAGGAAACATCACAAGACTGTTTTACCTTTATTTGTCTGGAAATACTTTAAATGGAACCATTCCTCCATATCCTTGGAAATTGCAAACAGATGTTGAGGCTTTATATAGGTGAAAACAATCTAAGTGGCACAATTCCAGCGCAACTGCTGAGTTTGTCATCCTTAGCACATGTTAATATCTCTTACAGTATAACTCCTATATAGGCTTCCTGTCAGTGGAGATTGGAGATTTAACATACCTTGCTGGTTTGGACCTTTCTTACAACAATTTCTCTGTCATGATTCCAAGCACCATAGGGAAATGTTTGGCCTTGGAATCACTTTACATGCAAGATAATTCATTTGAAGGAACCATCCCGTACTTAGCTGACTTACAAAACCTATGGGAGCTAGACCTTTCAAAAAACAACTTATCAGGAGAAATTCCACCTTGGACTCTGAATCTTTCCTCCCTACTGTACCTGAATCTTAGACAACAATTTAGAGGGTGAGGTTCCCATCCAAGGAGTATTCTCAAATGCAACTGCATTACAAGTTGAGGGAAATCCAAAGCTTTGTGGTGGAATCCAAGAGTTTGATTTACCACTTTGCCCGAAGCAAGAAAACCATAGAACAAAGAGGAAGCGTCTTACACCCGTCTTGACTGCGATTATCTGTGTTGTTTCATTTGCTGCAGTAGCATGTTTTATGCTTTCTATGTTTTCTATTAACAGATCCCGAAAATGAAGAGATGCAACGTCCATATCTGGTCATCTCATCTTCCCCATGATTACATATAAGGAGCTTTATGATGCAACTAATGGTTTTTCTTCAGATAAGTTGTTAGGTTCAGGCAGTTTTGGCACTGTGTACAAAGGAATTCTTCACTCATCAAATGAAAATCCAGTTGCATTCTACTCAACCTCCAAAGATAGGGTGCATCTGAAAGCTTCATGGCTGAATGCCAAGCCTTGAGAAATATTCGGCATAGAAACCTGGTGAAAGTCATAACTGCATGCTCCAGCATTGACTTCAAAGGAAATAACTTAAAGCCATAGTGTATCAGGTTATGGAAAATGAGAGGTTGGAGGAGTGGTTACATCAAGAATCAGAAGGAAAATTACAATGCAATAGCTTAAACATTTTTCAGAGATTAAATATTGCAATCAGAAGCCATTTGTCTTGTATTTGTATCCTGTATCTTTGTTACGTCCTTTTTAGCCTATTTTTAGACTGTTTTGTCTTGAGCCGGGGGTCTATCGGAAACAGCCTCTCTACTTCACCTCTGAGGTAGTGGTATGGACTGCGTACACTCTACCCTCCCCAGACCCCACGCTGTGGGAATACACTGGGTATGTTGTTGTTGTTGTTGTTGTAAATATTGCAATAGACGTGGCTTCTGCATTATATTATCTTCATCGTCAATGTGAATCCCTGTGGTTCACTGTAATCTCAAGACAAGTAACATTCTTCTCGACGACAACATGATAGCACATATAAGTGATTTTGGATTGGCCAGGCTCATCCCTAGTTTTTACGGGGAAGGCAACCTTAACCAATTCAGCTCACTCGGAATACATGGAACTATTGGATATGCCCCACCAGGTAAATATCCTTTCTCATTTTTTTGATTATCCTCAACTTAAATTTGATAGATACTTCAAAACTTGGGTTAGTTTCAAAATGCACGTTTTACACAGAGTGAGTGACTAATATGGATCAATACTGCAGAATATGGCATGGGTGCAAAGGTCGCCATAATAGGAGATTTGTATAGTTATGGGATCCTATTGCTGGAGATTTTCACTAGGAAAAGGCCCACGGACAAACTATTGGAAGACAATGTGAATCTACACCTTTTCGTCAAATTGGCATTGCCAGATCAAATAATGGATATTGTTGATAGATACGCTCTTTATGGAGAAATGACAGGAAGGGAAGCAACCGAGAATATAAGTAGTGAACAGATCAAGTGTTTGGTTTCTGTTTTCCAACTTGGGCTAGCATGTTCAGCATAAACACCACATGAGAGAATTAACATGGAGCAGATTTACAGGGAATTGATAATAATCAGACAGAGGCTTCTAAAGTAACAGGAGCACACTGCTAAGCAGTCCCTACAGACAGCTCAGAGAAAAGTTTGATTGAGTCATTAGATGTCAATTGTCTTATATATTGTTAATCTCTGATATCAACTTATACTTTATTTAAGACATGGCAGTGATATCTTTTTACTCCCAGATGATAGAATATACCACAATGCTCAAGTTCATCTCAATTTATTATGTCTTCAACTAGCAACTGCGTGCTACTCCACATTACTTGCTCATAAAGAAATTATATTAAGCCATATAGATTGATGGTTAACACACAAGTTAAGAAAGTCTTCAAAAATGTCTTAAATCATATGACGTCACAAAAGAGGAGCTCTGAATTTGGGCATCATCCAAAACAACTATGTCATAACTACTGCTTCATTTGCATAGTGTGGAACCAAAGCTCAACCATTGGGCATATCGATCAAATATGAAGAAATTATTCATCTCCATCTAGGCCAAATTTCAAATTATGTTTTTGAAATAGCAAGTGAATAATCCTTGTAAAAATTAGATAGAAGCGACAAAGTAAACCTCATATGTCCTCACAAGATGTCATCAAGTAAATATGTATTGTTTCCAGATGTATCCCAAAAAAAAAGGGATGCATAGATTCTTACAAAACTACAACCAAAATTGGAATCTATCAATCCCTACAAACCATTAAGATTTTCACACCTCCTTTGTTCACAAGTAAATAGAAGTCCCTAAAAAATAACTACAAAGTGGCTCACAATTACTAAAGATTTCTCTGATCACTAACAATTCCCAAAATCAAACAAATCAATATAAAAAAGAGAGAAGAACCAGTGCTAACCAACAAAATAAGCTATTTTCAGAAGCCATAACATTGTCATGTAATGCTCATTATCGATCATTTGCTGCAATATTTGGCCAATCGAGAAACTTATAACCTTGAAGAGACGGTGGCAAGTAAGTCTGGGATGAGTTTGGATTGTCAGGAGTATAAATATAGTCCCTCCCATAACCAAGATCCTTCATTAGCTTAGTTGGTGCATTCCTAAGATGAAGGGGCACTTCTTCATTTTGTCCAACTGATTACCTTACCACTTTTTGAGCTTCCCCATTTGCTTTATAAACGGTAATAGACTTCGGAGCCAAGGCCAAGTAAGCAACACACTGAGCAAGGATAAAATTGCACTCAGGCATGCCAATAAAATGGCAAGCTTGGTAGCAAGCAACATCTTGGCCAAGAGCTGATGGATCAGCTAACCCCACATCTTCACTAGCAAACCTGATGTAACACCCCAAACTTTCAGCAAGGATTCCAATCATTTTACACGTGTAATTAGACCTGAACCCGGAAGATTTCATTGTAACTAGGTGTTATGATCAAGCACTATATTTGGGAAGAGTGTTGGATGTGAATTAAGGTCTTACAACCTCTAGCACAAGTTAAGTTCAAAACTTCGCTACCGGCTAAGTTTTTGTATAAATTTCTAACTTAGGTCATCTTCAAATGATGATTGCTCCTAGAATATAAATATTTAGGTGGCCTATTACCCACCAAATTGAAGGTCTTTGATTCTTCTTTCCAACACCACCAACCGCGCATTATTTTGAGCCCTAAGTAAAAGGTTATGCTCAGTTTACCAAGAAGACGTCTGGTTGCCTAAGCGTGACGACTTGGCTGACGAGTCGTCACACTAGTGATGACTCGTCAAGGCAAGTCGTTAGCCTTAACCAGTTGGACTAAAATTTTGGTCGTTCTTGACGGTTCGAGTGACGACTCATCAAGGTTCTGACGGTTCGTCCCTTGAATCGTCAGACAGACCCGTTCTGCACTATTAACGCGTTTTTAAAGGGTCTTTTGGTCCATTCCTTACCCAAAATGACCCGCCCACCTATTCTGAATATTTCTAAGTCCCTAAGACACAAATTATTCAGTCATAAATACATTACTCTTCTCCCCAAAGTTCCAAGAAACAAGAACGCTTAGGGTTCAAGATTTAAAGGTCAATCTCAAGATTTTCTCGAATTTCTCTCCGTCAAAAGGTATGTTGAACAATCCTCTTTCAACTAAATCTATTATTGATTGATTTCTTAAGTATGAAAGCAATTTTATACGAGTTTTGAATATGGGTTGTTGAATGGTTTTTAAAAGGGAGATTTGCTTAAAGTTTGCAAACCCATGACTATGAAACTACTCTTTGGTTATGAATTTCTTTGAGAGTAGAGATTATTGTTTGAAGTACGAAACCCTAATTACATGGAAAGCTTTTTGGGGCAGATTTAAGTCATGAATTCATGACCCTTTTGTAAATTATTTTACTATTTAAATCTTGGCTTTTGATGAAAAGGAAGGATTTCTACATCCCTTGGTTTTGAAAGTATTGTTAGAGCTTATGAAATGTTCAATCTTCAAGGGATTTGTTAAATGTTTTTAAATCCTCGAAATGAAGGGACTAATGATGTACGAATATATGAAAATGGATACGACATGATATGTACGACTTGCAAGTCTTGGTATGACGATACAATTTAATGGATGCCTTATAAATGATAAATGTCCCTTAAAGAATGGTTTACGTACTGTTTTGAGAAGATTAAAAGATGAACTTAAAGAGAATTAGATGGTTAACCGAGAAGGTGTGAGTCTAACGTCTCAACACTCGAAACCTGTGTTTTGCCGACATAGGGATGGTCTGATCCTTAAGAGGACGACCTTATCTTTTCCTCTATGAGGATGATGGTGCTAGCCAAAATGATGTAATCTCGATTCATACGGCAAACAAGGATTGGGGCTTAGCCGGTCGAGCATTGATCGGACCCACATAGCCCGTGGTATTTAAATAGAAGTACGTGATACCATCTAGTTCAGAAGGAATGTTAATAAATGATTTTTGAGAAATGTTTTGAGTACTTGCCCCATATTTTTTTTACAATTATGATTTATGTCACGATTCTTATGACTTGCTTTATAAATTATATTGTTCAATCCCCTAGGTTGCATGCCAGTACTCATCGTACTGACCGTCCTCGGACGCTACATCATTTTATGATGTAGGTTCCAAGACACTTTATTATGGTACTGTGCAACATTAGGATCGCTCGGGAGAATGTCAGCAAGTGGTGAGCCCTCCATCTTTCGGAAGGCGATTTACATCTTTATTTTGACTCTGATTTTCAGTTATGGTATTGTCGAGGTCATGTCCCAGTATTGATATTTCATTCTTATGTTAGAGGCTTCGTGGGCTTATGTATATGTTATTTTGATCATTTTATTCCCAACACTTGGTAAACTCTTAAATTATATTAGTAAATGGTTTTCTCATATGGGTCATTCTTCCGCAAATATTTTATTGAATATGCTCATAATATTATGCTAAGGGGTCTTCTCGGGCCTTTATTGGTCTGGGGTGCCTGTTACGTCCAGGGCCTGGTCTTGGGGCATGACAAACTTGGTATCAGAGCATGGTTCATGGTCCCAAGGTGTCTACGAAGTCGTGTCCAGTAGAGTTTTGCTTATGGGTGTGTTGTGCACCACACTTATAATCAGGAGGCTACAGGGCATTTAGAAAATGTTTTCCATTCTTTCATACTCCACATCATGCAATAGTGTTATCCATAAGAAACTTATCCAGATTCCTACTCTACTCTAACTCCACTGGCTATGACTTATTTTTGAGGTGATAGAAGTATAAAGCTTAGACTCCTTATGATAAAATCTTGTCATGTTGAGTCATCCACAAGGTTATGAAACCACACAAGGACTTGAGAGGAGTCCATTAGTGCATCAAAGTCTATTGATTCTAAGTGTAAACCCCCTATCTTCATGAATCATGGATTTTAGCCAAGGTAAATTGTGTGTTTAAATCCTTTTGAAAATTTTGTTACAGTTGTCATACTCAAGGGGAAAAAGTATGTATGCGAGTGTTGGGATAGTATTCCACCCAGTAGAAAGTATAAACTAGGGTGTTATGAGATGAGTAGTGAGATGATCCCAAGGCCAAGGACATATGGAGTCATGAGCTTAGAAGTCGGAGAGTGCAAGTAGTAAGTGATCGAAAATGTAGCTAGAGTCTTGTACCCACTAAGTAAGTGAGTGAAGGTGGTATGCCCGTATAGTGTGGGTTCTAGTGTAGCAAGATTTGCAAATTTTATGGAGATTGGTGGAAGTAGAGTGGTTAGTTAAGATGTTCTTTTTAATTATTCAAAATAGGGAAGGCGCTTATGGTGGCTTGCTATTGTAGTAGTATAGACCAATTATAGATTGTGGATGTAAGGATAGAGTGATTATGAGTTTGTAAATTTGGGCTTCAATTTGGGGAAATTTGAAGAGGGAGACTTAGTGATGTTTATAGAACTTTAAAGATAGTTTAAATGTATGTGTGGGTAAGTAGATGTGATATTGAGAAAATAATAGCATACTAATGGGCTGTGATGGTTTATATTGTAAGATTAAGATAGACTATCCTTATCATGTGGTTTTAGTAGACCCAGAGTTTCTTGAATTTTATCTAGTAGTTGTGAGCCAATAAAATAGGTGGAAAGATGTGTTATGGATGTTAAGGTACAGTGGTAATGTTGTAAGGGAGATTGTTCCTGTAAGTCATAGTTATGTTGAGGAAGTAGTTAAGATTGACCACTCTGTCAAAGCTTTGGTGGATTAGTATTTCTTGATTTATTTATTTTTCTCCTGGAAGTTGTAAGCCCGAATAGCATGCTAAGTTGTGATGTTACTTTTATAAGGCTGATCTAGTAGGCTTGACATGGTGCGTGAGAGAGATAAGGTTGATAACTTAGGAAATATTGGAATGTGTAAGCATGATATATACATGAAACTAGTGTTGAAACAGTGAAATTGTGGTTGTGTCATTAGATGAATAAGAGCCTAAAGTTTATAAGAATAAGTGGTACCCGAAGTAATATATTGTTAGATGGGGTTTTAAGTTGTTAAGTGCTAGGTGTTCTTGATTAGTGTTCTTGAGTTGCTTTAGAGGGAAGAGGCTAAGTAGTTAGTATTTGGTGTCCATTGCAATGGAATTGAGGGAATAGTGGATCTAAAGGGACGTTGTAGAGTCGCTTGGTATAATTTTAAAATTCATCGAATTGGCGGTTATGAGATTAGATAAATGCTAGTAGAGTAAGGAGTAAAGAATATATTATTTTTTTCCTCAGTGTTAGATATCATGGATGTGTGTGCCCAATGAAGTTAAGTTTTAATATTTCGGCTATAAAGGCTAACGTAAGTTAAAAATAGTGTCTCTAAAGATAATTTCCTAGAAAGAAGTTGGTATTTCCCTAATATCATATCTGATTGAGATTAACATTCATGTGCATAGTGATACCCTTCAGTGCTGAGTGTTGTACTTATAGATCTTTTTATGAAATAGGTCTGCAAGCCTAGGGTAGTGACCTTTGCGCTAAGGGGGAGATGATGAAGTGGTGAACCAAGGAAAGCCTTGAGTTTCTAGTAGGTGATGAGTTTTAGAAGAAGGTTATGATGCGTGCCAAGATGACCCCTTATTATTCTAGCAAATTCTTTATAAGTCAGCTTAAAAGGGCACTCTACCCATGTCTTATATCTTTGAACTATGCCTCTGTCTGAGGGCCGAACATTCTATATACTCTCTTATCCATGCTCTGCCCTATGAACTGGAAGTGGTAGTATCTCTCAACGATGTAAAAATTTTCTCTAAGATTCTAGGGATCCAGGGTCTATGTTACGATGCTCATAATCCATGGACCCATATCTCACGTTATGTTCAGTCCCATAAACTCAAGTTTTGCGATATGGCTAAAATGGCTATTGAAATAATGGTACATCATGTACATACTCAGATCATACTTCTTGAAAGATTCGTGCTTAAGATATAGTTTCTCTAAGCCATGTGTACGTCCACCTTTACTGATTATGGATGGTTATGGCATGTCTATGCTTAGGACAACCCTCAATTCGCATTTTGTGTGTTAAGTATATATGAAGTACCTGTGCCCATTGCACCGGATTCCCCAGATCTCATCTTGCGTGATAAGGTCACGCTAAGTATAAGTCATGATTGAATAACATCCATGTATCTCCAGTTCTCATGCTCTTGTTAAATGTGTTCGATTCATACTTCATATTTATGATTAAGAGTCAGGCTTCTATTTGCATATCATACAGTTCATGCTCTCAATCTATTCTTTCGATAATGTCTAGCTTATGTGGGGGACAACTGTCAGTAAAGGAAGCTAAGTAGTGGTCTAGATGTGAGGTAGTATATGTTCCTTTTCTAGTGGTGGTTATGGTGTGATTGTGTCACCTAAGTTGTTAAGTGTGGATGAGGTGCGAGATGAGGATTATTATGTGAAATAGTAAGCTGGAAGATATGATGTGTCTCCTTGTAGAAGTTAGAGAATTGCTGATTGTGGGGATGCTTGAGAGAATTCTTTGATAGTTTAACTATATATAAGCCGGGAAGAGAATATAGTAATAGGCTTGAATGTGATGTTGGATGCTTGTGGGAAATTACTTCTTGTGGCAAGTGACTTCTTGTTAAAAGCTTGAGCTTGATTGATTAAGGTGATAAGAAGAAGTAGTATTCTTGGAGGATAAATCTAGATGTAAAAAGAGACTTTGGCGTGTTTAAAATAAACCTAAGGGTTGATCACGTTTAGGGAAGAAGGTTCCTATATGGGTATGGCGTTTAAAATCTCAAAATTCAGACTAGTAGGATCACGTTACATGTAGCACTTTATTTCTTCAAGTTAGGCTTGAACGAGGTAAAAGAAAGATGTTAGATGCAAACTTTAGTAGCCATAAGTGCCAATGTGAAATCTTCAAATCGCAAGGGGTGATGTGTAGTATTCGGAGGAGGTTATATAGTTGAAAGGTGTTGCTAAATCTAAGGGTTATTAGCCATATCATTTAAGGTGAGTATACTTCTATTCATATGTCCAAAACCTTATTTCATGCCATGTATCAATATCAATTCATGCTTATAATTTTCAAAATTTCATGTCGTACATTAGTATGATCATGTTCCATAAAACTTATGTCCTAGATCATGTCTATGCCAAGTCTCATATGTCTCACGATTCCTACTCTCACGTTTTGCTTGATGTTATCATAAAATGCCTCTTGATGTCTTTCTATCTTTGTTTAAAAGAGAATTCTTGATGTGAAGTTATAGCCTTTAATTCCTTACTTGTATGGCTTCAATAAGTCCTTACCCATCATTCGAGGACGAATGATCCCAAGGGGGAGATATTGTAACACCCCAAACTTTGAGCTAGGATTTCAATTATTTTTCGCGTGTAATTAGACCTGAACTCGGAAGATTTTATTGTAACTAGGTGTTATGGTCAAGCACTATATGTGGGAAGAGTGTTGGATGTTAATTAAGGTCTTAAAGAACCTCTAGCACAAGTTAAGTTAAAAGCTTCTCTACCGGCTAAGTTTTCGTATAACTTTCTAACTTGGGTAATCTTCAAACAATCATTGCTCCTAGAATATAAATACTTAGGTGGCCTATTACCCACCAAATTAAAGGTCTTCGAGTCTTCTTCCCAACGCCATTGACCGCGCATTAATTTGAGCCAGAAGTAAAAAGTTATGCTCAGTTTACCAAGAAGACATCTAGCTGCCTAAGCGTGACAACTCAGTTGATGAGTCGTCAGGCAAGTCGTCAGCCTTAACCAATAGGACCGAAATTTTGAGCGTTCTTGACGGTTTGAGTGACGACTCATCAAGGTTCTGACGGTTCATCACCTGAACCGTCAGACAGACCCGTTCTACACTGTTAACGCATTTTTAAAGGGTCTTTTGGTCCATTCTTACCCAAAATGACCCCCCACCTATTCTAAATATTCCTAAGTCCCTAAGACACAAATTATTCAGTCAAAAATACATTACTCTTCTGCCCAAAGTTCCAAGAAACAAGAATACTTAGGGTTCAAGATTCAAAGGTCAATCTCAAGCTTTTGTCAAATTTCTCTCCGTCAAAAGGTATGTTGAACAATCCTCTTTCAACTAAATCTATTATTGATTGATTTATTAACTATGAAAGCGATTTTATACGAGTTTTGAATATGGATTGTTGAATGGTTTTTAAAAGGGAGATTTGTTTAAAGTTTGCAAACCCATGACTATGAAACTACTCTTTGGTTATGAATTTCTTTGAGAGTAGAGATTATTGTTTGAAGTACGAAAACCTAATTACATGGAAAGCTTTTTGGGGCAGATTTAAGTCATGAAGTCATGACCCTTTTGTAAATTATTTTACTATTTAAATCTTGGCTTTTGATGGAAAAAAAAAGGATTTCTACATCCCTTGGTTTTGAAAGTATTGTTAGAGATTACGAAATCTTCAATCTTCAAGGGATTTGTTAAATATTTTTAAATCCTCGAAATTAAGGGACTAATGATGTACGGATGTATAAAAATGGATACGACGTGATATGTACGACTTGCAAGTCTTGGTATGATGATACCAATTTAATGGGTGCCTTATGAATGATAAATGTCCCTTAAAGAATGGTTTACGTACTGTTTTGAGAAGATTAAAAGATGGGCTTAAAGAGAATTAGATGGTTAACCGAGAAGGTGTGAGTCTAACGTCTCAACAGTTGAAACCTGTGTTTTGCCCACATAGGGATGGTTTGATCCTTAAGTAGACGACCTTATCTTTTCCTCTATGAGTATGATGATGCTAACCAAAATTATGTAATCTCGATTCATACGGCAAACAAGGATTGAGGCTTAGCCGGTCGAGCATTGATCGAACCAACATAGCCCGTGGTGTTTAAATAAAAGTACGTGATACCATCTAGTTCAGAAGGAATGTTAATAAATGATTTTTGAGAAATATTTTGAGTACTTACCCCAGTTTTGTTTACAATTTATGGTTTATGTCACGATTCTTATGACTTGATTTATAAATTATATTGTTCCTCCCCCTGGGTTGCATGCCAGTACTCATCGTACTGACCTTCCTCGGACTCTACATCATTTTATGATGTAGGTTCCAAGACACTTTCTTATGGTATTGTGCAACATTAGGATCGTTCGGGAGAACGTCAGCAAGTGGTAAGCCCTCCATCTTTCGAAAGGCAATTTACATCTTTATTTTGACTCTGATTTTCAGTTATGGTATTATCGGAGTCATGTCCCAGCATTGATATTTCATTCTTATGTTAGAGGCTTCGTGGACTTATGTATATACTATTTTTATCATTTTATTCCCAACACTTGGTAAACTCTTAAATTATATTAGTAAATGGTTTTCTCATATGGGTCTTTCTTCCGTAAATATTTTATTGAATATGCTCATTATGTTATGCTAAGGGGTCTTCTCGGGCCTTTATTGGTCTGGGGTGCCTGTTACATCCAGGGCCTAGTCTCGGGGCGTGACACCTGACCAGCCTGCATGCTATGTAAAGAGGATCTTCACCCCCTTCCAACATTCTTGCCAGTCAATAAATGGAAGCGTCAGCATCACTTCCTCTCATAGATTTGTGAAGCGCACCGATAAGATTATAGTGTTCATCCCCTGATCGGTCATAAGTCAAATGCTTACATTGCATTGCTTCTTTGACATCATTCAGACTGATAACTACAGACAAAGAAGACTCGTCAGCATTTCCTTTGGTGTTCTCTAACTCCCCGTTTGATCTTCTTCCCATTCATGTACGTGCAATAGCCGTGGTAGCTGAATTTTCTAAGGCATTTAATGCTACCCTTGCATCTCCGTCACCGTTTGTTGAAAGAAACTCTATACATCCGTCATTCACTTCAATTTTCATCATCTCACTCATACAACAGAACAGCCCCTTATCAGAATCAGCCGAGGCCTGCCTGAGAAGGGTAGCAATACCTCTAGCACATACTCCTACACAACAGTGGACTGTTGCTTGAAAACATGGTTTGCTAGCATATATGAAAAGTATCAACAAAATAGTAGTCAGGTTTGTGCATCCCAAGAAGAATCTGAGGTCGTTGACTACATTAAGGGCTACAAGATGCACGCCAATGTCCCATGGAATAATGTCGAGAACATCCTCATACCAGTCAACTATAAGGATAAATACCATTGGGTTTTGGCTGTCTTATCTACAAAAAAGGTGTATCAGAATTTATGATTCAAATCAAGCAGCGGGACATGATGCTTTCGTCAAAGAAGAAGTAGGGAAGATAGCCAAATTATTATCCTACTATATGTCACCAGTGGCTTGTACCCGGATGAAGATGCCGAAAAAGTTCAAACTGAAATTTTTGATGTCTCATTTGTTGAGAATCTGCCATAACAAGATTTGAAGAGTGTGTACGTATTTAAATAATTTATTTACAATATTTTAATAGTATATTACACTTTATTTCAATTTACAACTAATGTAATATATATGTAGGGACTGTGGTATATTTGTAGTAGTTTTTGCGAAATATCTGACTTGTGGATTCGATATCTCAGTATTGGATTCTGAGGTAACCAAACACTATATAAGTCACGGCTCACTGTTGTGAAAATATGGCACCAACAAATCGAACACTGGTGCGATAAGCGACAATGAAGCACCACCAAAATGCAGCAGACAAAGAATATATGACAATTCAGTTTCTAGTGTTGTGATTGATTAGTCTTTTCTCTTAAAGGTTTACGATTTATATTGCAAATATATTGTTAGTTATTTTATTTTGACAGTGAATGTAAATTTAAATCTTGTCTAACTCTATATTTTGCGGATTTGAAAATCTCAGGTCTATAATTCATCTTCTTTATGTATATCAATTTTTTAGTTGTATCAAATGTATCATTTTGTTACTGCATCAAGTATACTTATTGGAACTGATTCAATTATGTGATCAAATGTCGAGCATTCATAAAGGGGTTGCGAAGTCTAACCTCTTAAAAATTTATAGTATTCCTCCTTATATCTATTGTTGGGGTTGTATTAAAATAGACAATTGTGATACAGGTATCAAGAACCCATGCACACAAAAGAAAGAAGCTGATCCTCTTGGGTAGTATTTTTGTGAATTGCTAATGCCTTTCGGTTTTTAGAGGTCAACCCGGTGGTCTTTTATATATGGATGGCAAAACAACTTCTTCCGATATATTTGTTGGTATCTTCCAGTCCTTTTCATCTGAAAAAAGGATCAATGACAGCTTGTATGTTTTAACTAATGTTTCTAGTTTGTACAGGTCAAAGCAATATGGTCCCTCCTCTAAATCCTTGAACTTCAAGACAACATAAGCATGTGGACACGACAATTCATCTATTTGAAACCTCCGACAGTTGCACATTTTAATTTCTAGACAAACAATGTAATGTCTACCTCCATCATTTACAGTATAAAGGAACTTTGAGGAAGATCTCACCTATAAATAAAAAAAATATTTTGGAGTTAGATAACAATGTAGAATTTTTACAACTTTGATTAGAATATGTAATCAGTTTCATAAAAATAACAGTATAGTCTATCAGTTTTCTTATTGATAAAGCTAACAGCTTACTCAATCACTATATGTTCCTACAAATCAAATATATATCAAAGGATAAATAATCACATACCGTCATATGAGCACTTTTTAATGCATTTAATTTTAGCATATCTTGAAATTTTTTATCAAGCATAGTGAAAGTATATCGTGCTATTTTGACGTTGGCACAATTCCAAGAACCAAACATAAACCTAACTTCTTTAAGAAATTCATATAATGAGAGTTCACGGGCCTCTTTCAAGCATGCGTTAACGTTCTCGGCAATGTTCGTGTAACGGCCGGGTCCGTCGTTATGTTAATCTTTTCCGATTTTGTAAAATTAAGGAAAATGGTTAAAAATTCATTCGGGATAAATAGGGTGATGTCATGAAAAATTTCTGATTTCCAGAAAGAATCCGGGTTGATGTCACACCACTATAGCATAAATTACTCCGCTATAGCGGAACCGCTGTCGCAGTAAGGCGGACTGCTATAGCGGGGATGCGAGAGGCAGAATGCCTGTGACGGAATTTTATTAAAAAGTCTCTTCTCCTCAGTTGGGAAACATACGAGGGTTCTTCCAAAAATCCTCCCATGCTGCTCCAAGGCTGGAAAATCATGAGGAAGAGAGGTCATGGCTGAAGGGATGCGGAACGGCAGATTTTAGGATCACGATTCAGCCGGGAATGCAACTATGGAGCCGAAAATGCATCATTGCAGCTGCTTGGCGCCCAGTTAGGCTATGTTTTATGAGTAGTTAGACCTGTTTACTTTTCATACTTTGTATAGTAGAAACGAAGAATTCATGTTTTAGGCCTCCAGGCACGTAGTCTGACAGATTCGGGAATTATTGTGTTATTTCTAGGATGTACGGAGTAAACAGTGGATTTTGTGAATGGTATTATGTGGTTAGCTTATTTATGTTGTTGACATAAAATGATGGGTCGATGGACTGATATGTCGGGAAAGTTTGGAAAACCGAAAAAGTGCTTGGGAAGCATGCGGGAAACGGGGATAGGAAACTCCTAGGTGGGGTTTCAGGAATATTTAGGGCTTGAGGCTTAGCGGCGGTCTTTATAATGTTAGGAAGGGAATTGTGTAGCATGTTTGTATGTTTATCTCAAAAGGGGAAATTGCTAGTTACATGTTATAACAAAAAGGGTGAACCGAGAAATAGTCTTCAGACGATAATTGATGGTTCATAGTTGTACCCGAAAAGGGGTAGGTGATGGCTTATGATTTTCTGTGAATGTTGTATATTCATGTACTCATGTCTAAGTGATTGTATGCATTACATTGCTTAGGGAAGGTGTGTGAAATGTCTAGGTTCCTGCTTTACAGTGTGTGATTTGAATGGTATTTGCTTATTGGTTTACAATTTGTGTGTTCATGCATTTTGACTGTGGATTATTGACATTTGGTTGGCTTGGGTACCACGCCTGGTACGGGTATAACAAATAGTTGGCACGGGTACCATGCATGTACAGGTATAACAAATGGTTGGCACGGGTACCACGCTTGATACGGGTTTACTTTATTGCATTCATTACATTGTTATTATTGTGTTGCATTGATTTATATTGGTTTCGTGAGTGGAACGGGCTGTTTATTGAAATGTGTTATTGGTTTGGTGGTCCTTGAGAGGCCGGGGAAATTTTGGTTACTATTGTGTTGGTCTTGGTTTAGGCCGGGTTGTTCATTGACATTTGTGTTGGTCTTGGTTTAGGTCGGGTTGTTCATGGACACTTAGGTGTTGTCTAGAAGGGATCTCGGGGTGGGTCCGGACTATGTGAAAGAGGCTCAAGTTCATGAGTTATTGTCAATAAAGGTACTAAGGGCGGTCAGGGGTTAATTATGGTTGATAAGTTAAGGATTGGTCTTGGTGTAGACCGGGGTAGCAGGTTGGACACTTAGGTGTGGTTAAGAGGATCCTTGGAGGGTCCGGGTCATGTTTGGGAAAGGAAATTAGAGGTAACTCTAGTGTTGTTATAAGATTTAGCAAGGGTTGCTAGGCGGAGTTCGTGAAGTTTAGGTATGAGATGAAGACTGAGAGTCTGGAGTTGTAACTCGTAGTTGTTATGAGCTTATTAGAGGGTTTACTAGAGATCCGTGGAGGGTTGGACCCTAGTGAGAAATGTTACGAGTATAAGTGGTTGAGTTAGGCAGTTAGTCAGGCTAAGTTTGGGATTAAGTAAGGTGACATGGAAAGTCTAAGGGGTAAGTGAGACTTGGGAAGTCTGGGATAAGGTAAAGCTTAGGAAGTCTAAGGTTAGTGCGACTTGGAATCCTTGAGAATGAGGGAGTTGGCAGCGGAAGGACGTGGGGGTGAGAACCAAGTTATTTAATTTCAGTCATGTATTTTTGTGTTCTTCTTATATGATGGTAGAAGGGGATTCGGGTCGACCGATGATGCCTACCAGTACGTGTGTTTGTACTGACTATACTCTTGCTATACCTTTTTGGTATAGTCTGGTTGCAGGTTGGTGATGTTTCATAGTTCACGGCGATGAGGGTCTCCAGCAACTTCTGTCTTCGATTCTGTGGCGGAAGTTGGGTCTTTTATCTCTTTGTGTTATCTTGTATAAGCTCTTGTACCTGTTTAGACAAGATTCTAAGGAGGGGATTAAAATTTTGTAAAGGTTTTCCAGTGTCAAGTCGTTTACTTTTCTGAATATGTTTGTAACAATAGATTGCTCATGTATAAATGTTTTGACTAATGTTTTACCGTAATTTCCGCATATTACCTATTAGTTGGGTGATAAGGGTTCGTCTATCTAAGTGATTAGAGTAGGCGCCTGAATGGCCCGGTAGGTTGGATCATGACAGTTCAAAGTCAGCAACAGTCCTTGGTTAACCGGAGCGTACACTTTCGCCCATCTCTCAACACCAGCAGCTTCCAAATAGTCTTTCATCCTCACATTCACCATCTCTACCTTTTCCATGAGTTCATCAAATAATTCATGTGTACATGCCTTTGCTATAGAATAATATACCTCACTCAGACAGTTATTGCTCTTTTGTATCTCTTACATACGTTGTTTCAAAGATGCCATATACATGTCGAGTTAGGCACATTGGGATACACTATGGAGACGACATTATTGATACTTTCATTTTTATTAGACACTACACACATGTTTGTCCGTTCCCCAAAAGTTCCTTTAAATTATTTAAAAAATCAAGTTCACGAGGCATTATTTTCTGAATCAACGACACCATATGCTAATGGTAGAATGTGCCCTAGTACATCAACAATTTAGATACATGATTCTAACTAAACAAAGCTTTAAATTTTAAATACATATCTTTTAAGTCAGCGTGAAAAGTAATCAATCTAACTAAATATAAATTAAATATTACATCAAATGTACTGATACAAGTAATTATATCAAGTTTATGATAACTTTATAATATATCAAAGTATCTACCAATCAAAACAACAATCTAAATTTTATACTTGTTTCAAGTATCAAGCTTTTATTTTTTTGTACATCCAAAAAAATTAAGTACATCACATATCACAGTTTAAATAGCTCACACATAACAATGAATATTAGCCATGACAAAATTATCGTTATTGCAATGTAATTGATTTTTACCTGCTTCGTCCATTGTGCTGGCTGAAATAAATGTTCCTTGATAAGGTCCACTTAGATGGCTTGCATCACCACAGGTCTACAATGCTCAAAACCTCAAATAAATGGATACAATGAGATAAATAGGTACATGAACTCATTTGTTGGTGATTTCTTCATCCTTATATATGAATTTGGATACACAGTATTCAACGTATATATGTAGGATGATAGTTTTTGATAACAGTCTGTTGGGTCACCCCTTAACAACTTAATAGCCCTCTCCTTAGAACGTCACGACTTCATGTAAGTGATATTCACACCAAAAAGTTCTTTGACGTCTTCTTGTATGTTCTTTGGTGTGTGTTCTCTCTTGTGATCGCGTAACTTCGATACAACCATTTCACCAATCAACATTGAAGTTGCTTGACGCTGACAATATAACATGTCTTTAAGTGGACAAGTATGAGTGTTGATGAATCTTCTTACTTTGAAAATATTAAATTTGTTCAAGCAGGACGATCTGAATAACCACACATTCCTAAGAAACACACACAAGATAATAGTTGCAAATAAAGAACAATACAAATTTTAAAAATTATTACACTTTAGAGAAACAGATAATAATCGCATTACACAAAAATATTGAAACGTATATCACAATGTTAATTAATCATGAATATATATTATTTTAATCCAAAGTATCAAGTTTCTCAGAACACTTTGTATGTACAATATATTTGATGATAATTAACTCATAATATATACTTTGTAGCAGAAATCTGCCATTCATTTGAATAACAATACTTATGAAAATTATTTAATTACTCATATTTATATCAAAACTATAGATTCATATAGTATACAATCAAATAAACTGCAGAAAATTTAATGAATAATATTTTAGATACTCTAACTTTTTCCTTCCTGATCTTTCTATCTTGAACTGAAATTTGTGATCAATGGCATACTGAGCCATTACTGCAACTAAAGTCTCTTTATCCTTGTATTTATGACCTTCTTTTACATTCTTATGCTTAGGATCTGTAATTATAAAACACACGTCGTCTTCCAGGATAGCTAATGGCTGATCAAAATCAGAATTTTTCAGTGCAACCATGTTACAATTGACAGCACTGACACAATCACCTTCAGTTCCATGACCTTGGACTACAATTTCACCAAAGTCAGTGCGTCCCAAATCTCTTTGGGTGGTTGTGATACACAACGGATACTTATTAAATTCTCTACTTTGTTTCTTCAATTCCACATACAATAACATACCCATGTCATTGCGAATCTCTATTGGAGAACTATCGCCAATAAATTTTTATCTTATTTGTAGATTTTTTCTATTTCTATCGATCCCCAAATGCTTTGCAATTTCAACGATCAAATCATTAAAACGGGCATAATCCCTCACAATAATACGATCAATTACATCGTCTATGTAATTATTCTTCGGATCTCAGCGACTTGAATGGCGTAACAAGATTGATATGAAAGACATTATCTAGATAATTCAAATAATAGACAAATTAGACACAAGAAAGAATGAAAACTTATACTTTTTCCCTCGCTCAAAGACAATCAAGATCAATGAACTTGATATACTCACAAATCTTTTGATATTTTTCTTCCCTTGAAATTCAACGACAGTATAAAAAATAATCTCAAAAAGATACTAAACAATATCGTTTACAAGTGTCAAGGAATGTGAGAACTGGATCAGCGTTGTTTACTCCCATCAGTTACATCAAATTTGTTATTGAACGGCGCAATTTATGGCCCTAACTAATATTGTATCATAGGTATCATGTTCTGAATTATGATACCATAGGAAAAAGATCGTACACTACGTAAATAAGTAAAGTGTTGCTCTACTACGTAATATAGGTCTAAACTAGATCCTTTTATGAAATTTTCTCTTTAATTTATAATCAACATTTGTTTATACAAAATTTCAAATTCACCAAAAAATACAATTTCAAATTTCAAGTTGTGATTTGAATTTTTTTTTTTAAAGGTAAAACTTGACCCATAAGTTTATATTTTACAAACAAAGACCCATCATTTTAAATTTGGTAAAACAAAAAAAAATTATATTCGGCATGAAGAGATTTTTGTATCATGTGGGAAGATTATATTAAAAAATAGCTAGTTGCTACTATTATTGATTTATTAGTGTTGCGCCCCGTACTTTCATGCTAAGATTTGATCCGTTAAACGTATATGATTTGATCCGAACCAAAAAAAATTGGTTGATTCTTAAGTGTTTGGAGGGCCTATTTATGCTTGATGAAATGTTATGTAAGTTCAGAGTTGATTAAAGATTGGAAAGATCAAGTTTGAAGGTGTTACATCGGGTTGTATGGGAATTACGGACGTAGATTGAATGTACGGGTCGTACCATGAGTCGTAGAGATGGTTATGAAATAGAAAAGCTATTGTTTGGCAAGTGAGGAGCCATATACAGACCGTACATGGGATATATGGACCCTATCTTGGCATTAGGTGGAAGGCAAAGCATATACGTGGAAGATACTAACCATATGTTGAGTTTTCAGGCAAGGTCTAAATTTAAACGCGTATATCTCTCAATATACGAAGAATTAAAGGATGTTCTACCTATTAAATTAAAGCTCTTTGAATTTAGTTTCAAGAAAATCAAACCGTTTGTCAATCTGACTTTGAAGCGAAAGATTATGATCATTTTACTAAAAGGTCGCGGAGTAGTCCGCCGAACATATATGTATTCCGCGTATTGTGATATGCTTTGTACGTGATCGTGAATGGTGCCCTCACGATCACAACGAAGACACCAATATACAAGAATTGTTATTTCAGAAAGAGGATCCAATGGTGTCAAAACACTCTCGATCCCTTTGGTTCAAATCCGAGCATGCCAACAAGTCCAAAAACATAATATATAAAAACATCATGTCCAAGACATCAAAGCACAATTTAAAGTATAACTATTCAAAACGAGGAATTGAATTGTTAGATCATTTGATAAAAATAAAATATTTGGTACAATGTTAATTAATTCAAGATACTTTGACCTCATTTTTATCAAAACAAAAGAGAAAAAAATGGAGAAATAATAAGAGAATATTCCAAGATCTTCTAGATAGAGAGGAATTGATCTATTTTGAACATCCATGCATGGACTATGAGTTTATGAGCTGTGACACAAAAAAGTCAAGCCGAAATTAGGAGGGAGGAATAAAAATCCTTACGTACGAAACTAAATCATCATTTTCCTTGAGCTTATTATTCCTCTCAACCACATGTTTATAATAATATTTTTTCATCTTTAATCAAAGGTCTCGAGTTCACGTCCCTCAGGATACGGAGTCGTCTTTGTTAGGAAGCATTTTACCTTTCAATGTGGGACTTTCCGATACGAGTCCAGATTTAATCAGGCTTCAATATGAATACCGAACACCAGGCGAAAATCAGAAAAAAAGATTTAAAAAAAATAGAAAATATGCATGATACTCTTTCAAATGAACTGATCTGCCTCCAGCTTTGACTCTAGATCCTCCTCAAAAAATTATTTTAGTAACTGTTTCAATTTTTATCAAGTATGAATGTCAACATGGAGCAACTATAAGATGATCATCTTTACATGGTCAATGTGTAATAGAGAGCTCATTGGTAATGCATAAATTCACCTTAGAATATAGTATTATTTCTTAGTTCTCCATTACAAGCCATCTCGCCTTTTTAGTGTTTCGGAACCATCTTGAGAAATCAACATAATTAGGTCTTATATTTTCAATTGAAACACAAAAACCATAAGATTGAAACCTTAACACGGGAGGAAATGCTCTTTTATGACCACTTAGGGGTCGTTTGTTAGCCGGTAAAGAGGTAGTTGATCTATGTATTAATTTTTGTATAAGTTATACAATATTTGATAGCTAGTTAGGAAGTAAGTTATTATTTATGTCTACAATTAATAAGATTTTGGTTTACAATTTAGAAACCGGCATAACTAATACATGTATAAGTAATGAGAAAATTAGTGTATTATCTTATGCAGGGTAAAAAGTAAAATAACTAACACATGCATAACTAGTATCAGTATTACTAATACTTGCACATAATTCTAACCCACAACCAAACGACCACATACAATTTGAATAAAGAAATAATTTTTTTAAAATCACATATATGGTATTTTAGATCCCTTATGCGTGAACATTAAAATCTCTCATGAAAAGAACATGAAAACTAAAAATAAATTTATTAAAAAACTATAAAATCAATTTGACCCCCCTTGACAGTGAGATAGCATCAGATGCAAATCTTGATAACTGAATATATCTAGAGCCATTGGATAAGATTATTATTTTATTATTAGTCTCTATACATTCACAAATAAAAAATAGATAAAATGGTCATATTTACCTCTATACTAAATGAAAAAAATGAATTGTACCCTTCATTATATTTTCGATTCAAACATATTATTATTATTATTATCTACATGACTCAAATATACCCCTCTTCTATTAAAATTGTCTAAGGTGGACGCCTAATCACACGTGAACTAAGGATGATTGTGGATGATTTAGAAATATTTTGTGAGGAAGGTTGTATTGTATAAATATGACCTGCATGAGATATAACCTCACTGTGTAATGTACTTCCTTATTTATTAGTCTTATCACTTTACATAATTGCATGTGGGCTACCCATTTTCTCTATATATATCAAAGTTTAAATTAACTTGTGCCGTTCTTATCAGGGTAAGGTAAGGTACACATATACTTTTTGAATCGATCCTTTACCCCTAATTAATTAATATATTCTCTTATCTCTTTAAATAATAAATAGTAATATTCTTGCTACATACAAATTATAAGGAAATTAAAGATGAAATGGGAATTTGAACACACTAAAAACTACTACCTATTTTGGTAACAAAGAAAAATGTTCATATACTCCTTTTTGCTACTATAGGTTGTTGGTTCAGGTAAACCGAACTGTGTACAAAAGTCTCCAAGCTGAGAGGCCAAAAGATCTTAATTTCTTATTTTACAATTTTTGTATGAAATCTCGATGTTCAATACACACTTTCACGTTCTGTATTTACGTTTAGTTTTATTAATTATCTACTTAAAATTTTGAAAAAATTTATTAACAATTTTAGCTTTTCTATTAAAAAAAAAAGAGATTTAAATTTAATTTTATACATAAATCCTTAACGTAGCCAAATCATGAACTGTACTTTCTTTGTCCCCGGCCAATTTGGGTGACACTTGCATTTTTTGATTCAAACTATGTAATCCTTGATTAATAATTTCAAGTGTATTTTTTTAATTATTGACATGAGAAGAATACTTACAATAGTTCTCGTTTGGTTTTTGAGTATCGAACTTTAGTTTAAAAATATTAAATTAGTCTAATTCAATTTAACTTAAAATACTCAATTTGACTCTAGAAAACTGAAATGTACCACATAATTTGAGGCGATGGAATATCATACAAAATCAAAGAGTTAAAATAAAATATATAATGGCTGCAATCCTAACAATTTTAAAATCTTCAAATTATTATAAATACATCGTATTGTGAATGTCCATTGCACAATATTCTGGATTAGCTTGAAATCAAATAGACACCTTGCAAGTGTCTCAAACAGACAGATTGAAAGCAGTTTTTTGAAAAGTGTTGCAGCACCTTCCTCAAGCTGTAATCAAGCAGACATGTAGCAAGTAGCTCAAGTAGGCAGCTTGCAAGCAACTTTGAAAAGCCTTGCCGTTATTTCTCGAAAAGTCTCGCAACAACTTCTTTTCTTTTACGAATAGAAAGTCAATTCAATTCATTTGAATATCAATTTCTGAAAAGTCTCGCAACAACTTATTTTTTTCTTTCTATAAAATAGAAAGTCAATTCAATTCATTTGTGCATTAATTTGAAGAAAAACGAAATCCCCCCACCCTCTCCACCCATTTCCCTCTCCCCAAATTCTTTAGCTATATCTTTTATTATCTTAATATTCTATTATTATTTCATAACACAAATATATTTGAGAATCCATTAAAAAGAAAAAAAGAGATAATTATGGGATGATAGTTGGATGGGTGAGTTAAGGCCTGCATGAGAAAGAACCTCCCTCAGTCCTCAACTGAAGTAATAAGTTTCTTATATGGTGTGGCCCCCAAACTCTTACCTATCTATCAAAAAAAGTATAGGCGTTCTTATCAGGGGGAAGTTAGGTAGGTACTTTGTTGACAACCCAACACACCACATAAGTACGGCCATTACTCATTACAACGAATTACTAGCACTACTACTTAGGTTCCATTTTGGGTCAACACCATTACACTATCATCATTTCATCCAAAATGCTACTATTTGTTTCTTTTTTTTTTTCCCACTTTCAAGAAAATATGGGGTATTATATATGGATATTCAGTAGGTGTTTGACCATACAATTTGAGAGTTTGATTTCAAATTAGTACTCCTATTTGTTTTGAGATCTTCATAAATTTTCAACTTTAACTATTGGGAGTGTTTGGTTCGAAATAAGTTATTTCGAGATAATTAATATAATCTTGAGATTAGTTATCTCACCGTGTATATGAGATAACTTATCTCATCACTATTGTATAAATGATGTGATAAATAATCGCGGGACTAACTAATACCTCTAACCAAATGCATGATAAAATAATCTTGTATTTTATCCCGAGATTATATTATACCTTATATCTCACACCAAACAACCAGTGGCGGAGCCAAATTTTTTATTAAGGGTGTTCAATGTATAAAAGAATAATTAAAAGGATAAATGATAGCGGCCATCATGTTTCGAACCTGCGCTGTTGTGTCGCCTTGTCTTCTTTTGGACGCCTAAGACCACTGGGCTACACCCCTCAGATGTATCAAGGGTGTTCAAAACGTAATATTTAGCCATATAAATTAACTTTTTACTTATATACGCAGTATAATTTTTCGACGAAGGGTGTTCGGCTGCACACCCTTGCTATTATGTAGCTCCACCCCTGCAAACAACTCCTAAATCATGATTTTGAAATCCAAATTCTTCAAATAGTAAGATATAGGTTTTTGAATTGTGATTTCAAATTTTTTTAAATATAAAACTTAACTCATAAGTTTATATTTTATAAGAAAAAGATTCATGATTTTAAATTTTGGAAAAAGAGACTATTCATGCTTGACGTGAATAGATTATCCGTTATCATGTGAGAGAACTTTATCAGAGGATAACTAGTTATTACTACTATTGATTTATTGGATCAATAAATCGTTGTAAAATTATGTCTATTTAAAAATTTATAGTAAGATGTAATCTCAAATATTAATTTATTAAAGGAACATGGAAATTAATGTGATTTATTCATTCGATCGTCTTAGGATATTCTGATATCTTTTTCATGAACTATGATTTGCTCATTTTGGTAAGATTGTATAAGAGTTGGAGAAGTTTTGATATTTTTCACAAATTATGATTTGTTTCATGTTTATAAGGAAAAAAATAAAAATTTAAGAATTTCAAATTACTTGTCCAAACAAAATTTCAACTTCAAGTTAATCTGATTTCAAATTATAATTTGAGATCATGTCCAAACAGGCTCTTAATAATATGATATATTTTAAAAATAAATAATATTGTGATCCATAAATAAATTAAAATATACATAAAGCACCAACGTTATCTTTATTACTCCTCACGACTCAAATTATCTGGCGTTTTTTGTTTTACTGGCCCCTTAAGAAATATTAATTAGGAGGGTTTTTAACTATTTTAATATTATATATGTCTAAGTTATAATCTCTCCTCAATAAATATTTACTTTTATGTGTCATCTTCATTAATAAGTATGCGATTGCCAAAGTCATCTTGCCAAACATATCAAGAAATGAGTAGAAAATTCAAATTGACTTCTAGGAATAAATTAAATTAACAACTTTAAAAAGTAATAACATCCCACAATTAAAGACATTGTAATTTTCAAGAAAAACTATACATACTAAAGGTAAAATGAAAAGAATTTAATTAATTTTATTTTAAAATAATAAATAATTTAAGATAACTATTTTTTTGAAAAGATAGACAAATAATTTGAGACTAGAGGGAGTACCAACAACTAAATGGGAATAGATGATAAGAGGCGCATATATTCTCTTTAGACTGGACTAGAATTTTTATTTGATAATTTTTTTATTTTGTTGGTGTGAGATTCATGTTGAAAGTGTGTTACTATGCCATTTAAAAAACTTTGAACTATTTAAAAGAGTATTTTGGTTTATTTAATTTTCTTCATCTTATTTTCTCATGGCGAGCCTGTTTTTCTAATCCATAAGTCAAATACATAAAAGTTTCTTTTTTGATAATAGTGGGACACAAACCTTGAAACTTTATCTGTTTTGATATTTCGATATGTGATTGTCTAATTTAAAATTTTAATTACTAGAGAGCATATTTTTAATCCTTAATTATGTACGATAAATTATTGTTAAAGTTTGCCTTCAATTTTCTATCTTATTTGGATTCTATACAATTGTGTTCTAATTTAAAAATATTTTCTTGGTAAAAAATAACTCTACAACATTTATCCTTTTCTTGGAGGAAAAATTTTGGACTTTTATAAATAGAAAATCTTTTCTTCTCAAATACTCCCTCCGTTCCTTTTTATTTTGTACAGTTTCCGTTTTGAGAGTCAAACAATATGAAGTTTGACCAACATTTTAACAAGTATTTTTTTATCATATTGATATGAGAGAAATTGCAACTTATAGTACTTTTCATATAGTTTTTGAATATATAAATTTTAATTTTAAAATATTTAATTAATCTAATCTAATTGAACTTTAAAAATTGGTCAAACTGACTCTCGAAAAGCGCAACAATAGCATTCACAATGTAGTAATCTTGTTTAGGGAGAGATTTTCTTTTAAGAGTTTTATGCTTACTTTTATATTAGTTTTTAATACGTAGGTCAATTGACCAAATCATATCAATAATATGTTTTTAATATATTTTTTTTGTCATTTAATTTACCGCCTTCAAAATTTGTAATTATAAATTTCTGCATGACGTCCTCTCGATTTCGAACCCAACAATTATATTCGTAAAAGGTAAAACATAGAATGGAAAGATATATACTCCTCTTTTTTAAACAAAAAAAAATATCAGTCTTCTTGAAACTATAATACTAATAATAATAGGCTGTTGTTGAGGATGAAAGGTTATGTATTTTATTTTCTAGTGGGGACAAAAAAAAAGATGGTACCGTCCGTCTGCACTTGAATATGTCCTTCCTCACATATTTTCTCCACCGAATGAAAATATTATGTCTATGTGGGACCCGAAAATGACTTACCTAAAATCCCTTCGTCAATGCTCCCATCCTTTTTCTGTCCTTTCCCGTACGGCACCTCCTATTACTATCTCCTTTTACCTTTCTACCCTTTTCTCATTATTCAAAATTTCACATCTTGTTCCCTATTTTTATTTTTTTTGATTTTACAATATGCTTGAAAAATCACCTTTTCCTCTATTTTTTTTTGTAGTCTATGAATTCCCTTTGTCCATAACCTAGATATTCTTTAGGTGATGCAAAGCCTTTTTCCCTATTGTAAATCCTAGCCATCGATCTATGTGAAAAAACTCTCTTTTTCTACACCTATAATGTTATTTTTATACGCTAAGGTTAGACTTAAAGAAAAAAAATAAACTAACAAGCTAATTAATATCTCTGACCCAATATATATTTTCAACAATTACCAAGTTTGATTTATTTGGAAAAACAACATATTTTAATGATAATGTTGCAACACAAACATATTCTAGAGTAGGTATTATTATCCATGAAAGTCTCCATTCTCCAAACTAAGAGGGTACTTGGCTCTTTCAAGAAACAAAAGTTGGGTGCCTCTGGTCTTTCTAGAAAATGGAGAAGACCAACAAGGGCTATAAAGTAATTGAGACATTCTTCTTGTTCTTCTTCACTCGGTTTATTCTCAACTAGGCCAGTGTTTTTCTGTTAAACGGTTCCTTCTTAATTTTCCAAATTTTTTTTATATGATCAAATTCACATATGGAGTACAAATTACATCTCCACCTGCAAATTTTCCCCTAAAATTTCCTTTTTCTTGTTATCCATTACCACAAATATCCAAATCTAAGCTACAATTTAGCCTGTAAGAACCATAAAGCTCCAATCTTTGTCCCAAAAATCATCCCTAAAGTATCAATCTTGGAAACAATGAAGAGGCAAAAGCAAATTTCACAATCCAATTTCAACCCCTTTGATTTTCTCTCTGAGGAAATTGTCTTTTCAATTCTCGATTGTCTTAGTGACAACCCACTTGACAAGAAATCATTTTCTCTTGTTTGCAAATCATTTTTTGCTATTGAATCTCAGCATAGGAAAATCTTGAAACCCTTTAGGTCAGAACACTTGACAAAGACTCTTAGCAGATACCCACAAATTACCCATCTTGATCTTTCCCTTTGTCCTAGAATTACAGACGGTTCACTAACAGTTATAGCATATTTATGCAAGGAAATGTTGAGGTCAATCAATCTTTCTAGGTCTAAGTTTTTTACCCATGTGGGGTTGTCTAATTTGGTGATGAATTGTGGGAATTTGGTTGAAATTGATTTGTCAAATGCTACAGAGTTGAAGGATGTGGGTGCTGCTGCATTAGCTGAGGCAAAGAACTTGGAGAGGTTGTGGTTAGTGAGGTGTAAGTCTATAACTGATATTGGACTTGGGTGTATTGCTGTTGGATGCAGGAAGCTGAGGTTGCTTAGCCTGAGATGGTGTTTGGGTGTTGGTGATCTTGGTGTAGGTTTGATTGCAGTTAAGTGTAAGGAGATTCGTAGTTTGGATCTTTCTTACCTGCCGGTAATGGAGCTTTTCTTCCCTTGTACATTTTGAATTCGATTATGTTTTTACCTCTTTTTCGTTTGTGTTGTGCATTCTTTTCGATTGTGAGTTCGTTTAGGGAAGCCGTGGTTGCTATTAGTCGTAGTATTGCTATTGTAGTTTCTTGTCCGTTGAGTTTGGTTAATATATGTTGTTTTTTATACTTCGATTATCATATTAACTTGTTGTGATTACTGTTCAGGATGATATGTCATGTTATCTATAGTATTTTGCCATGGCTTCTTCATTTCCATTATTTCTTTTTTTTTTGTACTCCTTTGGACTGTTTTTTTCCCCTTGAGCTGAGGGTCTATCAGAAATTGCCTCTCCACCTCCAAGGTAGGGGTAAGGTCTGCATACACTCTACCCTCCCAGACTCCACTTCGTGGGATTACGTTGGGTATGTTGTGGTGGTTGCTATCTGCTTATGTTTCTTTTCAAATCTATTATGCATGTTTCTGGTTCTGTTTTTCTTGGTAAGTTAGTTAGTTTGTCTAATGTAGTTCATTTGTACATGTTTAGACAATATGCGCGTGATTGGTTGGTGTTCGGTTGATGATAATTTTCAGGGTTAAATGATAGTCTCCAGATGTGATGTGTGACTCTTCTTGAGTACTGCTATTTGATTTCTCGTTGTCATACTCTGCCAAGTTAGATACCTGATTGATGGCTTATCAGATTAACTTGTCTTTCACGAATCCCTGCTTGTGCCAGTACAAGTGACTGAGATCTCTATCTTCATAGTTTCTAAAATGGTTATGGAAGCGGTTTATTTGGATTCTGATGTATCTTAAATTCTTAATTTGCATTGTATGTCATAGAATAAATGTAGCTTAGTGATGATAATTTATGCAGCCTTGGGAGTGTTAACCAATGATTTAGTAGGTACCTAGTAGATTAGTCAATGTGCGCACAAGCTGGCCAAGAAACCATCCTTATAAATAAAATGTTAAGCGTGTTTAAATTTGCCACTGATATCTTTAACATAGTCTATGAGAATTGTGACACCCATGGCGTATTTTCTTCAGATGGGGAAGTTCTGTTCATGTGATTTCTAAGTCCCTTTTTGACTTACAAAATTTACCACAACTTTGACATGAGCTTAAATGGAGGGACATAGACAGTGAAGATTCATATAGCTGGTCCCAAATTGCTTGAAGGCATGGTTGTATTGTTGGTGTAGTATTTACCACAACTTTTTCAGAACCTAAATTCTAGATGTACCACATTTCCAGTGACTGGCTGTATCTATGAAGAAGTTATATGCAATCTGTTTCTGTGTTCTGTTATTACATCCCATCTCTTTTCCTTCTTCGCTTTTTTTTCTTGTCTACGCTTTCTTTAATGATCTTAGAGTAATGTTTTAATCTTCTTATTACACAGATCACTAATGAATGCTTATCATCAATCTCGAAACTGCAATATCTTGAAGATTTGGTTCTAGAAGGTTGTTACGGAATTGATGATGACAGCCTTGCATCCCTCAAGCAAGGCTGCAAGTCACTGGAGGTATGTACTTTGGAAGACTCTGTTTAACAGACTTTGATTCTCATATTTGTCTCTCCTTGAGAAAAAATGAAGATGATATTGATGTATGAAAATTGCCAAAAGCCCCCAGGGCTTAGCCCAGTTGATAAAGGTTGAGGGACTTGTGACTTAGGTCACAAGTTCGAGCCCTGTGTCAAGCAAACTATGTCTCATATTTAAGTGCAGAAGGGCGGGACTAGCCCATTATCCCCGAGTTTTGAAGGCTGCGGTTGGGCCTAAGGGTTGGCTCCAAATGGATTTCTCAGTCATCAAAAAAAATTGCCCAGAAACTGTCAAATTGTCCTAGCTTCAAGCACTACTTCTTTTAGATGTACATATATATGGCTTTTTTTCTTAATTGCCTACTCAATAATTGGAGACCTACTGTGCCATGCCACTATAAGTACTCTGAGATAGTTAAGAACGAGGTAACTAGGATTTTCCGCCTCAGAATTCTACTTAATTGTCAGATGTCCCAAAGAAGTGGACTATGTGCAACTCAAGTCATGCCTATGTCTTTCTCTCTTTTTCCCTTTATAGCTTTTTCTTTACAAGGTGTACTATTGACTAATGTATCTTATGTTGGCTCTTTTCAGAAACTTGATATGTCAAGCTGTCAGAATGTTAGTCATGTGGGTTTGTCATCTCTCACCAGCTGCGCTGGATGTCTGCGGCAACTTATATTGTCATATGGTTCTCCTGTAAGGCTTAATGGACTTGAGAATCTTTCAGTTGTATGAGTTTTAATTTGATTGATGATTTAGGATTATTGGTATTTCAGGTAACACCAGCTGTAGCAGATAGCTTGCAGAAGCTATCCAGGTTACAGTCCGTCAAACTAGATGGTTGCCAAGTTACATGCTCTGGACTGAAGGCTATTGGAAATTGGTGTGTTTCACTTAAAGAACTGAGCTTAAGTAAATGTTTGGGAGTGACAGATGAAGGTCTCTGCTCCCTCGTAACAAAGCACAAAGATTTACGGAAGCTTGACATTACTTGTTGCCGCAAGATAACTCACGTATCGATTTCCCATATAACAAATTCCTGTGCCTCCCTTACTTCTCTTAGGATGGAGTCTTGTACTCTAGTCCCGAGAGAAGCTTTTGTTCTAATTGGACAGCGTTGCCAGTACCTTGAAGAGCTTGACCTTACAGACAACGAAATTGATGATGAAGGTCATCCCTTTGCCTTAAAGGTCTCAGGCTTCTGTTGTACTTTTGAAATTCCACCTTTTGTATCTTACGGTGTCCTACATATGCAGGCTTGAAGACCATTTCCAAGTGTGCCGGCCTTACCAGCTTAAAGCTGGGGATCTGCCTTAACATAACCGATCAAGGTCTTATCCACATTGGCATGTGCTGCTCGAAACTGAAGGAGCTTGACTTATATAGGTATGTATTTCACAGTTCATGTGCTGTTATTTTGAGATAGTGTAACTATATATCTTGTGCAATTTTCTTACATTCTTTTCATTTTTGTGATGGATTGAGAAAACTCACTCTTTTAACTGTGGAGTACAAGAGATCGGGTGTGCTGATTACTGGGTTATTCTTCTTGACAGGTCTGCTGGAATTTCTGACTTAGGAATATTAGCAATTGCTCGCGGTTGTATTAGCCTTGAAATGATCAATATCGCCTATTGCAATCGTATTACTGATGGCTCGTTCATATCTATATCAAAGTGTTCAAGGTTAAATACACTCGAAAGTCGAGGTTGTCCTCTTGTCACATCTTTAGGTCTCACCGCTGTTGCTGTGGGATGTAAGCAGCTTACGACACTAGACATCAAAAAGTGCCACAGCATTGATGATGCTGGAATGATTCCACTTGGTCACTTCTCGCCAAACCTCAAACAGGTAACTAGAGTTTCTCTTTCATTTGATATTGACGAACTGGAGCATTGACATCTAATATGAGCTGGTCATCTGTCAATACACAGATAAATTTATCCTACACTTCAGTGACGGACGTGGGGCTGTTGTCTCTTGCCAGCATCAGCGGTTTACAGAACATGACAATTCTGCACCTCAAGGGTTTATCTCCTGGTGGACTAGGAGCTGCACTGTTGGCTTGCGGCGGACTTACTAAAGTTAAGCTGCAGACATCATTTAAATCATTGCTACCACAACCTCTTCTTCAACATCTAGAAGCCCGAGGTTGTGTCTTCCAATGGAGAGAGAAACCATTTCAGGTATCTTTATCATATTTATTCTTACCTACTTTTCCTCTGAAAATATGTGTGGTACTTTTCTGGTGGTCGAAATATACAGTTGTGTGAATCAATTAAATTGCATATTTTAGCTGAAAATGACACAGTTATTATTTGATCTAGAGGGTCAATGCAGAGCCTTTCTTGTTTGGCATTTAATTGAGACAATAAAAGAAAGGCGTTATAGCTTTGATTATCTTTGTTGTAATAATGAAGATCCCTTTGTTTCTTGATCTAATCATAAATTGTCTTACTCCTATTGGTTAAACACAGGCTGAAGTAGATCCAATATGCTGGAAAATTCAGCTGGACAATTTAGAGTGAAGATTTTAGCCATTTATGGCAGTTTCCTATGATGAAATGGATCATCGTCCCAGAGCCTCCGGAGTCATTACTTCATCTGTCAGCACTTCATCAGGCCAAGGTGCATCATTTATGGTGACCTTTTCCTGTTCAGTGTCTGCAACTTGTTCGTCTGTATTCTCTAAATACTCCGTAAGTCAATTTTGTCAAAAATGTTAATGAGAGATTAAACAGATCGAAAAAAAACATGTTTGTATTTTGATTTGAGCAATCAATAGCTGGGGTGTGAATGTATGTTGCTCTTGACTACTGTGATTTCGGATATGGTTACTTCAAATTTACTCTCAATTAACCAGTTATTTCACGCAAGTCACTGTGACTTAACAACCTTTTTCTCCCCTCAACGCTATGAGTTTTTCAATCTTAAGAATGTCATTTGATACCATTAACTCAGATAACTCAGATAACAACCTTTTAAGTGATATCATCGTTTTTACTCCCCTCAACGCTATGAGTTTTTCAATCTTAAGAATGTCATTTGATACCTTTTAAGTGATATCATCGCAGATCATCGTTGGTGGACAGAGTTATCTGATACCTGTTGTTGGTGGGAGGTGGTAGGTATCCCGTGGAATTAATCTAGGTGTGCACAAGCTGGACCGGTCACTACAATTATAAAAAAAAAAAAGCAGAAAGTTTTATTTTCAAAAGAAAAAATAAATCAATTTGCACTCTTAAAAAACATTTGGTGACAACTTCTGAATGGGAAAAGCTATTCAATCAGTTAACTACATCAAACATATTGATGTCAAGAAGTTGTTGGACATTTGGAGACTTTTAATAGAAAGTAATTTACAAAAAGAAACACTCCAAAACAGAGAGCACTCCTTTAATTTGATGACAAATTTCTTTACAAACAGATAAATTTGCACTCTAAATTTCAACACACATACTTAACTTCAACCAGAATGTGAATGTTTCTGTAGCTTTGATACATATGTACATGATCAAAACAGACAAAAAGAATTAATAACACATGTACATGGGCAAAATGAAGTTGATCAAAGAATTATCAGACTTGGAATATCTTAAAGATGTCATCAGATGTAGGATTTATTTGAGAGCTTATGTCCAGAAATGAGTGCTGACACTGCCAGAGCAATGAATGCCAAGAATTCCATGCTAATTGCTGCTACTGAAGAATCTGTGAATATGTTGTCATTGTTTTCTCTCATCCTATTTGTCAGTGGAACAGCAGATGATGCAGCTGATAATAACATGTATGCTACTACCTGCAATTCCCCACAAAAAGGAATCGATCAATTTCATGCCTCATGATCGATTCAATCAAGAACGAGCCTTCGAGGCTTTAGTTTCAGAGACAAAAGCGCAATCATGGAAGGCGTTTTTCTCACTGTTTATTCAATTCAAAATTCATGTTAACTTATGAAATCAAGCTAATAAGGCCGAAAACAGAGAATGGAGTCCACTGGCATGAGAATCAAGCGAAGTAGAGAGAGACATAAGTGGATCCAAAGAAAACAAGCAAGACGAATGCGAACGTGTGAGTTAAGCGTATGTCACGAGTTAGAATCCTATCACGGACAATAACCTAGTACTCCCTCTGTTTCAATTTGTTTGTCTTACTTTCCGTTTTGGTCTGTTTCAAAAGGAATACCTTTGACCACAAGATTAAAAGACATTTTGATACATTCTACGTATCTTTAGTTTAAGACCACACGATTCAAAAGTCTTCTCTACTTTCTTAAACTTTGTGTCAAGTCAAAATCAGACAAACAAATTGAAACTAGCAGAGTATTTAAGTTGAGAAAAATAGAGGGATATACAGATTACCCCTAGATCAACTGACATTTACAACAACAACATACCTAGTGTAATCCCACAAGTGGGATCTAGGAAGGGTGGTGTGTCCGCAGCCTTACCCTACCTTGTGAAGGTATAGAGGTTGTTTCCGATAGACCCTTCGCTCAGCTGACATTTCTTGGTTATAAGTAATTTAATCAAGCTCTTCCTTTTTCACATATCTTGCTGACTACTCACCATGTTTATTGAATTCAATTGTTCATATGAATGGAAAAGGACCAACCTGATCACCAAAGAAGCCAACTAAAGCTAATCTCTGCCGTGAAAAAGATTCCTTGCCAGTTGAAAGTTCTTGAATTTGTCTCAGAACTTGGAATCCTGTATATAACGTGGACAGAATTGCAATAGCCAACACATACCTGTTATGATCACCTCCCAAATTCAATTTTCATGACTAGAAGAACATCTCCAACAAAAACAAACTACTCCTTAGTCCCAAATAATACATACATGAACAAACACTTAAACTTGGCTTAACTGACAAGTAAACACTCCAACTTTGAATATGCAAATCTATACACCTCAACTCGTTTTTACTGTGCCAGTTGAACACTCCAATTAACTTAAACAAAGTACCAGAAGTTTAAAACATCTAAAGTATCTCGATTTTTTGAGTTTGATACGTGAACTATCAGGTGTACGAGTTTCCTATCTGAGCTATCACCAAACTTTTATTGAAACACACCTTAACTATTAGTTATTTCCTTTTTCTACCTTGATGATATTGATAACTCAGGTATGAAAAGGGAACAATTGATAGTTAAAGTATCAAACTAGCAAAAAGGTGATACTTCATGTGTGTTTTTAATTATTAACCACGGACATATAAATCTCTCACGAGACATAAAAACCCCCTAAAAACGTATGACCTAAACAAAACATAGACTAAGAGCCTGTTTGGATGGGCAAGTTAGATATTCTAACTTTTGATTTTTGACTTGTTTTTACCTTTTTAGCTTAGAAATAAGTATTTAAAATCATTTTTTTTTTAAATTTTAACACCACACTATAAAAGTGTTAAAAGCTATTTTGGCTTTAAAACGCTTAACATAAGTGAATCAAAACAGGGTATTGCCTATTTGTAGGAAGTGTATACCTGTATTCTTCATATCTATCAAAATCTTTCCAATCACCATGAGTATTACTAGCCATGACAATGAAAGCAATCAATGAGAAAATGAAGGCAATTCCATGCAAAACTAATGAACTCCTCTTGAGAAAATCCTCTCTCTTCCACCTCCTCACGATATCGGAGACACCGGTGACCGGTGCCTGAATCACTCCATTTCCGGCTGCCGGAGGTGGAGGTGGAGCTGGTTCAGGCAAATCATCAGGGACCTTATGGTCATTTGCATCAGTCATTTTCTCCTCAGAATTAATCAAGGGCCGACAATACCAAATCAAGAATTATTGATAATTATAGTGGAAGAAGAAACAAGGGGATAGAAGAAAAGTAGTTTTAAAGGATGAGATGTTATATAACTAGAACTACTTTGTTTTCCTTTGCTGTATTTGACAGCTCAGCTTTGTCGTTATCTTAAAGTTGGTTCGGAATGGGGAAATGAATGTCTTTTACTACTCCCTCCTCTCACTCTTTCACTTAACATGATATTTAAGAAAAGAAAAAAACTTTTAAAATTTATAATCCAAAATAATCTTTAACATTTGTGTGGTGGTAAATCATTTCATCAAGGGTAAAAAAGAATTTCAAAGTTATATTCTTTTTAATTATAATAAGATGACATTCTTTTTGAGACGGATTAAAAAAAAAGTATGCCACATAAAATGAGACCGAACAAATATTATTTTTCGAAATACACTTTAATTATCGATCATTATTTTTTTACTCCCTCCATTTAAAATTACTTGTCATTTATTTCTATTTTTTATTTTCATCTTTACTTGTCAATATTTGACATATCAAGAAATGACAATTATTTTTTCATGTTTTACACTTAACACTAATTACTTATGTTTCAAGACTTAATACTAAACATTAATTAATAGGGATAATGTGGTCAAATCACTATATCAATCATTATTTTCTTAATAGGTGTACCAAATCAAAAAGTGACAAGTATAAATGAACAAAGAGAGTATCTAAACATAGTGATATTTCAAGTAGGAGAAAAAAGTGTGTTATGATAAATAGTTGGTGATAATTCAAGTTGAAAAAATAAACACATGATACTTCAAGTAAAAAATTTGAAAAAACATAATATTTCAGATGTGTTTTTGATCATTAGCTCAAAAAGTATTATAATCGTGATTTTTTAAATATAAATATAATGATACAATATATCTTAAAATATAAAGTACATTTAATTTGACTCTAAAAAATGAAACATGACAAATACTATAGGACGAAAGGAGTATATATTGCATCCGGTGTTTATTTGCTTACCATCTATTAACTTATGAGTTTATGTTTTTTTTTTATGACGGTGGTGTTCAGACCTTGATTAATGTCATGAGATGTTTGTATTCCATCAGTAATAAGTATAAGTAATTCTGTTTATCAAGGATAAAATAAAATAAAATTACTTATTATAATATTTTTTAATTATACTGAAATTTAAATCGGAGACCTCATGATTGACTATCAAAGCCACATCCTTGGTTGCACTTATGGTTTTTTTTTTAATGACTTTATGCTTTTTACGTAAAATTGACTTTTTCTAGTGATTTAGTGCACAAAAAATTTATTCATATTCAATTTCCAAAAAATAAAGAGGATGATTATTATTGGCATCAAATAAATAAAATGATGGCCCAAGGGCCCAAGGAGAAACCATTGGGTGAGGTGTTAAAAGCTTAAATGATGGTGTTTCTACATAATTCGAGTTGTCTTAGTGGGTCCTGTTCAGTTAACTGACATTCCAAGTCATCTTTTTTTTCCTCTTTTTTTTGGTGGCAAGATTCCAAGCCCATTTGATTGAAGGAGAATATTGCTTGTAATATTTTCTTTTGACGATGATTCTAATCCAAAATGAAAAATATGTTAGATTATAAATAGGAATCTCAAATGAGCAAATTATATTTGAATTTGAATAAGTTGAAATGAACTGAATTAGTAAATAGGAAGGTCATGCATTAATATCCAAATTTGTATGAGTTGGGTGGATCATATTTTTTTTTTGGCTATTTTTGCTATTTCTAATTATAAATGTAAATTTTTTACGGGATATTCTATTTGGACATTGCTATTTAACTTGTATTTAATTTTTAAATTTTTTTGCATGTTTGACCACTTTGAAACAATTTCAAATATGTGATATCTGAAGTTAAGCTTCACATGTCTAAAGTTCAGACAGAAACAAAACTTCAATCATACGTGCATAAATTTTAGATTAAAATAATTCAAATTCAAATAAAAAATAAATGAATTTGGCCATATATTATTGAACTTCAGCCATTCAGGCAAAAAACCCATGTACTCCAAAAGTAGCAAAAAAGATTGAAATTCAATCGAATATGATCAAAGTCCAAACAAATGATTGTACTTCAGTATATGTAATTGACCTTCAGTCATATAAAATTTAGACACCACATATTTAAAATATTTTCAAGTGATAGAGTTACAAACTTTTACACACTACAGTCTACAAGTACAAGGACGACTCAAATGGTGATCCTGAAATCAGATATCCGTGCAATACTTTGGCCATTATAAATGATTCTCATGATATATCTGCTATTTAAACAGTGATTCTCCAAAATTTTCTCAGTTTTGTTTGCCCATCTTCTATGAAAATTAAGGTTGGCTCAGTAAGATTTGGAGTCTAAAGTCAAATTTTATAAAGAGGCTCTATTTTTTTAATGTTAGATTTTCTAGTTTTTTAGATTCGAAATCATATTTTCTAGTTGACATATTAAATTGAATAAATTCTAATAATAATTACTCTAAAAAAGAATATATACTTATGGAGTATGAATAAAAATATATACTTATGAAGTATGAATATCAAAAATGATAATTTTTTAATTAAAAAATATACTATGAAATTAGAATAATAAAAGCTAAAAAAAATACTTCCTTTGTTCCATTTTATATGACTCGCTTTAGTCAGTCCCAAGAAAATAATACATTTTTATATTTAGTACAAATTTAACTTTAAAATACCTATTTTATCCTTAATGAAATGAAATGTGACAACCCGCCACATCATCATGCCACGTAGGCACCACATGGCACAAAATTGCCCATGTGGAAGGCTTACATAAGAGGAATAACCCTTTGTGGAATAATCTAGAAAAATAGGGAGATTTCCTATGGAAAGTCCTAGAATTTCTTAGATTTGCATGGAAAGTCCTTAGAATCATCTAGCTTTGTAGAGTGTTCTAGAGAGAGGACTATTTTGTAAATATGTAGGGACTTTATAATAATTATTATTTGCACATTAACCCCTGGTTGAGTAGTATAAATAGAGGAGCATTCACTTGTAAAAGCATCAAGCAAAATCTTCCAAGTTAGCAATATAAAATTCTTCTTTAGAAATTCTGTTGTGTCTTTCTTCAAATTAGCATTCCCTTAGCGATCTAATGTTAAAAAGGCTTACTTGAGCTTGCGAGATCGTGAAAGATTCGTGAGCGAGTTGTCAAGTGCCGCAAGGTGTGCTTAGTCAAAGTCTAAGTCCGTGACAACGTGATATCAGAGCAAGGTTGATACTAGGGGAATAGCCAACGAGGGAGACATTAACACTGCTAGCACAACCAACGTCAGACAGGATGCTGGAGAGAAGCACCGAAAGGGGAGAAAGAATCATAAGAAGAATGAGGAACTGCTGTCCGACCCTATATCAAGTGAAGCGCTGACATCCCACTCAACTTTAGCCACTGAGGCGAGTGGTGACGAACATGATGGGCTACCCGTAGACATCACGCCTGGAATAGAGTGGATCACGAGGATTGATACGGAAGGCAGGCTATGGAGATTTTTGACAAACGTTTGAACGAGGTCAATGACAAGTTCAAGACTCTTGAAGACTTTACCCTTGAGGAGAATGACAACATTCGTAAAGAGTTGGAGAGGTGCAAGCATGCGGAATTGGAGATGAAGGAAACCATCAATTCCTTGGAGTGCAGGCTTGTGGAAGCATTAAGCACGATTGAGACCATGAAGGCCAAGATAGAGACAATCGAGGGGGAGATTGAAGCTGGAGGGTCTGCGACATCCTGCAAAGATAGGGAGGCCAAGGTTGAGGCTCCCGAGCCACCAATGTTTAAAGGTGCTCGTGATGCACAAGAGGTGGATACTTTCCTTTGGCATTTGAAGAATTATTTCAAGTGCAACAAGGTAAAGAGTGATGAGAACAATATCAACACCGCAGTGTTGTACCTCTCAAAAATGGTCATGCTATGGTGGAAGCAAAATGAGTCCGAGATAAAGAAGGGACTTTGCACTATCTATATATGGGAGCAATTTCGAACCGAGTTCAAGAGATCTTTCTTTCCCAACAACGTGATCTATGAGGCAAAGTGCAAGTTTCGGGAGTTGAAGCAGACGGGTAGCATACAAGCATATGTGAAAGAGTTCACCACTTTCACGCTTTAGATTCCCAACCTCACAGATGAAGACGTGTTATTCCACTTCATGGATGGACTGCAACATTAGGCTAAGACGGAGTTGGAACGCCACCAGGTTAGAACTATTGATGAAGCCATCATACAGGCTGAAGCTTTGACGGACATTAGGCATGAAAAAGGTAAAGACAATGAAACGAGAAGTAGTCATGCCAAAGATAGGGGAGATCGTGGCAAAATAAAGGACAAGCAACTGCATCCTATGAATTATGACATCAACAAGTCCGCTGGCAAGAAGCTTGAATGCCAAAACTATGTCGAAAGAAAGACATAAACTACGAAGTGCCTAGAACTGAAGACCCTTGGAGCCATATTACGTGAACAAAAAGAGAATGATACACAAGAACCAGGGCAAGGATCAGGCACAATGCAGTTGGGCATGATTGAACTATGCGGAGCTATCGCGAAGCAATTAGAGAATCAAGAAGCATACACCACACAATGTGTGGACATTCACCATTAATGGTCAACCCGCTCGTACTATGATCGACAAAGGTGCAGAGGCCAATGTTATGACTAAGGAAGCAGCAACAAAGTTGGGGCTAAGGTTTATTCCTAGCAATAACCGCCTCAAGACAGTAATGCGCCACTAACTCCTGTGTGTGGAGTCGTTAATGGAGTAAGCATCACGTTGGGCAAGTGGCAAGGTAAAACTAACTTCACCATTGCTCCTGTAGATATTTTTGATATAATTCTTGGGCAAGAGTTCTTCCAAAACTGTCATACTATGATTGATACCTACCTCCAACGACTCTGGGTAATAGAGCGAGAAGGGTTTTGTATGGTGCCAATGTTTAAGGTTCCAAAAATAGAAGGACAACCACATTTATCGCCCATGCAACTTGTGAAAGGCCTTAAGAAAGGGGAGTTGACGTTCACTGAAATCACCAGAGAAAGCCACATGGGAGTGATTATATGAAGACTTGTGGCAATTTAAAGATAAGATCCGGGAGTTTATGTAGCAATTATGCGCCGCAGTCATTGCAACATCAGGTGGGGGAGAGTGTGATGACCCGTCACATCATCATTCCATGTAGGCACCACGTGGCACAAAATTACCCATGTGGAAGGCTTACATAAGAGGAATAACCCTTTGTAGAATAATCTAGAAAAATAGGGAGATTTCCCATGGAAAGTCCTAGAATTTCTTAGATTTGCATGAAAAGTCCTTAGAATCTTCTAGCTTTGTAGAGTGTTCTAGAGAGAGGACTATTTTATAAATATGTAGGGACTTTATAATAATAATTATTTACATATTAGCCCCTGGGTGAGTAGTATAAATAGAGGGACATTCATTTGTAAAGACATCAAGCAAAATCTTTCAAGTCTTTAGCAATATAAAATCCTTCTTTAGATTCTCTTGTGTCTTTCTTCAAATTAGCATTTCCTTAGCGGTCTAGTATTAAAAAGGCTTACTTGAGCTTGCAAGATTGTGAAAGATTCGTGAGCAAGTTGTCAAGTGTCGCACAGTGTGCTTAGTCGAAGTCTAAGGCCGTGACACTTTGTTCCATTTTATATGACTCGTTTTCAATTTTAGTCAGTCTCAAAAAAATAACACATTTCTATATTTAGTACCAATTCAACTTTAAAATATCTATATTACCCTTAATGAAATGATTTATAGCCTCACAAATATCTAAGACTTATTTTAGATTATAAATTTTAAAAATCTTTCTTTCTTTCTTAGAGTTCGTGCCAAGTCAAACTAAGTCATATAAAATGGAACGGAGGGATTAACATATTCATAGTTGATAATTTTTTTAGGGGCCTCCATTGCTCCTTGTGTATAATTATAAGATTATTAAAAAGGTATACATATCCAATATATTGGGTTATAATCAAGGAAAGAATAAAAAAGTATATGGTGAATTTTCTATGAATTCCTACATATATATTTGCTAGGTCATGTACATTGCATCACAAATACTGTAGATTCATTCTACAACAGTGCCTCAAATTGGAGTTTAGATAATGATTATGCCTAGCTTATTGTAAAGGTAATTAACTCGAATTTCATGCTATATTTTAAGCAAATCAGTTAGTTGTTCTCCTCTTTTCTGCATGTAGCTAAAGGGAAAGTTTTTCTGAATTTATTTACGACGAAAATCAAGCTTTGATATCATGTGAAGAAATGAACCTATAAATTTTTTGCATCAAAAGTCAAATAATTCGATGAATTGGAATGAATTTTTAAAAGATGCAATTATGTTAGTCAGGATAGCTTATTTCGAAATACGTATAGTATCTTTTTTATATAAACTCATTTATTCTCACATGATCCTTCCGTGTGGAAGGGAAGGAAGAAAGAATACAAACACGAAATACTAAAATTTGGTTCATTGGAACTCCTGAAATGTTAGGGTTTTTGCCCTGATTTTCAAACCATATTTGAGTTTTACCTTTCTCTTGAAGGAAAGTCAAAGTATTACCATACTTAGTTTTACTTTTCCTAAAAGAAAAAATAAAATCTCCCATATCTGGCTAACCTCTTTCTTAGATGAAATGTTTTGTACCTCTATAAATTGAAGATCCTCCTTCTCATTCAAGAACACAATAGCATCCACAATGTAGTCGTTTAAACAGTCTTGTTTAGGGGGAGATTATTCTCCCATATATTTTTTAATTTAATTTTTTCATATGTAGGCCAATTGGCCAAACCACATAATAATATTATGTTTTTAGACTTTTAGTATATTTTTATGTGTCGTCTCATTTATCGCCTTGATGGTTTGCAATCAATAGCTTCCGTATGACGCCCTCTCGATTTTGAACCCAACAAGTGGTATCAGAGCTTATCGTCCAATGATCCAATGGGTCCAACAATCCAATGGGTTCAATGACCCGATGGTTCAGATTGAAGACATGTTAAGATCAAAGTTGCAACCAACTTGGCGATAGTGTAGATTTTTTGTCCCAAAAAAGGGGTCCAAAATACTACATGTGGAGATATTTTTTTAACCATATTTTCAACAATCCTCTGCTACATTTTTAAAAACAAAAACACTTTTAACCCTGTAAAGAGCTCATTTTTAACCCTGCAAAGGGCTCATTTTTAACCCGAAAGGGCTCCAATACTTTCAACCCGAAAGGGCTCTAATATTTTCAACCCGAAAGGGCTCCAAAATTTTCAACCCAAAAGGGCTCCAATATTTTTTAACCCGCAAGGGCTCCACTTTTAAACATGGCAAGCAGCAACGCTGAAGATTATGTGAAGAGCGAAGATCAAGCATGTGAAGAGACCGATCAAGTGTTTGTCAAGAAAATCAAGCCAAAAAAGGGGAGATTTGTTAGGGTTTTTGCCCTGATTTTCTTACCATATTTGAGTTTTACCTTTCTCTGGAAGGAAAGTCAAAGTATTACCATAATTAGTTTTACTTTTTCTAAAAGGAAAAATAAAATCTTCCATATCTGGCTAACCTCTTTCTTGGAGGAAAGGTTTTGTACCTCTATAAATTGAAGATCCTCCTTCTCATTCAAGAACACAATAGCATTCATAATTAGTCGTTCAAACAGTCTTATTTAGGAGGAGATTATTCTCTCATATATTTTTTAATTTAGTTTTTTTTATATGTAGGCCAATTGGCCAAACCACATAATAATATTATGTTTTTAGACGTTTAGTATATTTTTTATGTGTCGTCTGATTTATCGCCTTGATGGTTTGCAGTCAATAGCTTCTGCATGACGCCCTCTCGATTTCGAACCCAACACAAAAAGGGGATCGAGAGTGTCAAGATTTCTAAATCTGTTGAAAAACAGAGCTCTTTTATCGCGAAATCAAACCTGCTATTAACGTCGGCTTGTGAGTCGCGTCAAATTTGCCGTCGTTCAGTTAAAAACTATGAAACAAGTCTACAATAATTTGGGCACAAGTACTCAACAGACATTCGTCTGTCCATTTTAATAAAAATAATTATAAAAAACTGAGATAACAAATGCACGTCATGATTTCCTTATTGAAAAAACCGAACATCCAACTTTCTCGATTTTTGACTATTAATTTATCGCCTATTTTTAGTAGTGACTCTCAAGGTCTAAATTTTTGAACTAGAAATATGTCCGGATTAGGATACTAATCATCTTGAAACTAAGAAAAAAAATATTAGGTCAAAATGGGGAAATAAAAACGGCGATGGTGAAATTTAGGACCAAGGTCTCATTTATCTTTCGTTCGAATCTTAATAATTCAGCTCTCAATTATTAAGTATATTTGTGTTTTAGGTCTAAATTCTAATTATTTTTACTTAATGATGGATTGAAATGAATTTTTAAAGAATGCAATTCTTTCGATCAATATAGCTTATTTTGAAATATTTATAGAGTTATACAAACTCACTTATTTCCCATGATCTTTCCATGTGGAAGGGAAGGAAGAAAGAATGCAAATATGAAATAGTACCAAAAAGTGGTTCATGGGACCCCCCCAAAAGGGAGAAGAGAGTGCGGAATGAGATTCTAAATCTGTTTGGACTCGGAGCTTTTTTATCGTGGAATTAAACCTGTAATTAACATCAATTTATTTGTCCATCGCGCCAGGTCTGACGTTTAGTTGAAAACTACGAAACAATTATGCGATATATAGTTCAAAACTTGGGCCTAAGTACTCAACCAATCCAAGGCATTGATCATATATTCCTTATCTCACCTGCTGCATTCTCAGTTTGGCAAAGTTAAAATAGGCATCTAAGCAAAAAATAGAAAAAACTGAATTTTGAAAAAACTGTATTTTGATTGGTTACCCTTTTTCTCTGTTCCAGGTACAAGTCAAGTTGAATGACATTGTCTTCCAATTTTTAATAAAAATAATTATAAAAAAATGAGATAACAAAATGCACGTTATCGATTTTCTTATCGTAAAAATTGACCATCCAGCTTTCTCAATTTTCGCTTGTTGATTTATCGCCTGTTTTTAGTAGTGACTCTCAAGGTCTAATTTTTAAAACAACAAATATGTCCGGAAGATTGATTAGGACACTAATCATATAGAAACTAAGAAAGGAAAACATTAGGTCAAACGTGGAAATAAAACTTGTGATGGTGAAATTGAAGACCAAGGTCTCATTTATCTCTACTTAATGATTAATGATGGTTCAAATTTTAATCATTCAAATCTCAATTATTACTCCATATTTTATTAATTATGTATGTAATATGTCATAGAAAAGGAAATCAAGGGCTGATATGGCATGATTTGAATAGGAGTCAAATTGACTGGTCATATTGTGTAACAAAAGAAGAAAAAATTATGACCTTAATTAGCATGGGTTAAAATGAGATCTAGTTTCTAAGCTAATTAAAAAAAAAACAAAAAAAAGAGTACATGTTTCATTTTTTCCCCACAAATCATGAATGTTATCTCATGAGACAACATTCATGATTTGCTCATCACCTTCTTCCTCTTCTTTTTTTCTGATTTCCTTCTAAGGGAAATCAGACATAATCCATATCCAAATTCTGTCATATTAATTAGAAGAGGAACATAATTAAGTTACTAAATCAGGCTTTTAGCAGAATTAATCTTTGATTAGTTACATGTACTAATGGCTTTGATCTCCTAATCCCAAGACAAAGATCTAATTGCAAGGGGGGCTAAAATATAATTGACAGAGAATGGGTGCATGTTGTACCTGTCAAAGGGGCCAAAAATTTGAAGGCAATAATCATCATCATCATCATAATCATCATCATCATAGTTTTTTTGAGGATAATAATAATGGGGAGCAGAAAGAGGGTGAAGATGATAGCATAGTAGGAAGAGGAGATTTGGGTGCCAATGTAAGATTATGTGGATTTTCTAAATTTGTATCAATGTATAGTCAACAAGGTAAAAAAGGGATCAATCAAGATGCCATGACTGTTTGGGAGGTATTCTTCTTTCCCATTCCTTTACATTAAATTATATTAAGGTGCCCTTTTTTTCCATCATCTTATATGCTATTCAAAAATAATACCCTAGGATAGCCCCATGCACGAAGCATCCAGCGTTCATGCAGGGTCGGGGGGAAGGGAGGCACTGTACCTAAGGGGTTAAAATCTCTTATTCCCCCTTTTCCATCATCCTATAGTCCATTCAATAATGTTACCCTAATAACCTTGTTATGTGTTACTTGAGCCAAGGGGTTTCTCAGAAACAACCTCTCTGTCCTTACGGGGTAGGGGTAAGGGTATGTTGTTGTAATGCTACCCTAATAGATGCAATTTTTCTAAAATATTGTGGTTTATTTCTTCTTCTAAATCATTCTTATGACAAAAATTGGTCAATCCTATAATTCAAAGCATAGGATGATCATCATACTAGGATAGCATATTGTCATTGATATTATGTGCTGATCAATTAATCTTCAGCGTAACTGCTGAATTATCCCTACATTCTTTGGAATAGAAATTTCATTCCTTTCGCACTAAAGTCTCCGTAGTTGTTCTTGCATTCAGTGGCGGAGATACATTGGCCCAAGTGTAGTCGATTGAATCCCTTTATCAAAAAAATTCACTCTGCATATGTCATGAAACTATACTTTACATTGATAGTTGAATACAGTTAGTACAAGACAAGTTTTTTATCGTAGTGGCAAAGGGGGTTCAAAAAGTATTTTAGTTCATGAGCTCGACTCTGAGCTCTGACGTTTAGCAGTTATTGAATCCCCTTGACTCCACCCCTGCCCCCATTCATCTTGAAATCCTCATGACATTCAACTTGCATAGAGGTGGTAGTTTTCTTTTTTCTGTTCTAGATGGTCACTCATTGCCTCATTGGACACTGAATTCTTTTCTCGTGTAGAGCATAAGTTATTATTTATTGTCTGAAAATGGAGGCAAAGGATTCATACTATATTAACACACTAAAAATTATTGTACAGAACTTTGGTGGACAAAAAGGAATGTTCTTCTGCGGTGTCTTTGATGGACATGGACCATCCGGTCACAAGGTGGCACGTTATGTTAGAGACTCGTTACCTTCCAAAATTTCATCATCCAATGTGATCAGTACAGATGATACTAGATGGGGTGTCGAAAAGGATGATGAATCTGACAACCCAATCTTCGATGCATGGAAAGATAAATTTCTCAAGTCTTTTAAAGAAATGGATGAAGAACTTGAAGGTGATGGTTCTATCGAAAGCTATTGCAGTGGTACAACTGCAGTGACTTTAGTTAAACAGGTAAAAAAAAACATACTTGAAAGAATCTAAATATGTTAAACGAGACGATGGTTTCTTTTATCTTTTTGTTTATAATCTAAGGTGGCTATAATTGCGGAAATTTCAGGGAGAACATTTGATAGTTGGAAATTTAGGTGATTCTCGAGCTATTATTTGCACCAGGGATGACAAAAATGAGCTTGTTGCTAAACAACTCACGGTAGACTTGAAACCTAACCTCCCAGGTAGGTGCTTTTTTACACTCTCAGTGCATTGTAATCGGTTATAGCAGGTTATTTACCAAATTAATAATTGCTATAGATAGTTAGTTGTAGAGGCGGATCCAGGATTTGGACGTTATGGGTTCTGGATTCTAGGACAACAACCTTAAGTGTTAGTAACTCGGTTCTCAATTTAATTTATGTACATAGTTAGTAAATTTCTTAATACATAAACAGGATTTGGACCAAAGCTACTGAGTTTTGACAAACCCGTATTGTATAAGCCTAGCTCCGCCCCTGGTTAGCTGTTGTTAGAAATCATTTTAACCTGATGGTGTAATATATCTTTACATTGTGAAACTGTTTGCAAAAGTTGTGTTAATTAGATTGGCAGCTTCGTTTTGTTAACGTATTGTGCAATCATTTCATCAGCGGAATATGAAAGAATCAAAAGTTGTGAAGGAAGAGTAATGGCAATGGAGGAAGAACCAAATATATACAGAGTATGGATGCCTGATCAAGATTGCCCTGGCCTTGCCATGGCTAGAGCTTTTGGAGATTTTTGCTTGAAAGATTTCGGTCTCATCTCGGTCCCTGAAGTGTATTATAGAAAGCTCACTGAAAAAGATGAATTCATTGTCTTGGCAACAGATGGGGTAAGCTATATAACAATTCAAACTTCTTGCATATCCCCTCCTAATCCTAGTTTTTCTTTTGGCTAGAACTTGTGGGAAAGACCAATGCAATCTTGTTGTATGTCTAAATTTGTGTGCATGATGACATGTCATTGTGTTGCTTCTTTGATCTAATCATTACTACATTGTTCGTCTAAGATGAGCTTACATGGAGCGGCATGGTCAGTGAGAGGATTCACATAGTTGTTCACAACTTGTTCGGGATTGAGATATAGTTGTAGTTGTACATACTACATTGTTCCTTAGTATGCTAAAATTGGAATTGAACTTCAAATTCTCATGAGGAAGCTCCTTATAACACATTTTGACCAGTTGAACCGTAGGACTAGAGGCGGATTCAGAATTTAGAGTCGTCAGTAATTCACAATTCAACATTTTAAACTCCTTTTCCACACAAGTACATATAATTAGAGTAAAAAGAAGTTTTGTTCAGCCGGCTACTATGTAGGACCTTAAGTGACTCAGGGACTTAGTAGTCTAATTTACATTATCATCTTTCTTTGTGTATATATAGTTGTGGGATGTTTTAAGCAACGATGAAGTGATCCGGATAGTAGCTTCAGCTAGGAAGCGATCTATTGCAGCAAGACTGGTGGTGCATCATGCAGTTCGAGCCTGGAAATACAAGTACCCATGTGCCAAGGTCGATGATTGTGCTGTAGTATGCTTGTTCTTGAAACGACAGAAGCCTCTGCTAACAAAATCGTTGTCAGAAGTGACCGAGCTGAGCGTAAATTACACAGAGATAGCAACCAGCAAAAACTACACACCAAACTCCAAGATAGATGATGGTCTTGATACACTGCTAAATTATCAACTCAAGGAAGAAAAAGATGCAAATGTTGCAACTGGACTTAATGATGATCATAAAAAGAGTTCTTCGAGGCACGCTCGTCACCTTAGTAGAAGAAAATCTGCAATGAATTTTTGAGTCCATTGTAACCAAGCAGTAATGTGTGAAATTAAAAGAAAAATGTAAGCTACAAATTTAAATGAAATACTTGTATGTATTTTGGTTTGTATATATAGTACTAGTCAAATCGCCCAAGGCAAAAGAGATTAATGGTCGATAAATGATGGTGTATTTGGCAAAAAGTGATGACAAAATCAGGATTGACACCTTGGAGAGTTGAAAATGTTGTTGCTACTTGCTATGTAACCTAGATAATTAACTAAAAAGGAACTGCTCGGGTCGAAGACCGGGGAAGTTTAAAAGATGAGAAAACCTAGCAGCTTCTGGTTAGGGTGGGGATAAGTTACGTTTTTGCTTGTTCACAAACTTATCCCAACAAATCCGACCTTGAGAGGTTAGTGTTTGGCATTCGTTTTATTCCATCATGTTCCATTTCAGATAGGCGGCTAATATTAAAATAACAAGTGAAATAGTTACAGTCTGACCAAATATTCGTCTTGTACACTAAATCACCCTTCCCCTCCTCCATTTTGTCTCATCTCGTCCTAAATAAAATGAGTGTCCTTGTTAGGCCAAGTACTCCTGACAACACCATTGTACGCTTTCTCTGCCTTCGATCCTAACACAATATATGTTGAAGTTTAATTCACATGTAAAAGTTTTGTATTTCGAGTATACTGTGCTGGAGTTTTTTCGTGTTTTAATTAGGGGTAATTTTATCCAAATTTTATTTTTCGCCATAAAAACGCCTAGACGCTGAATAGTTTTAATTCAATAGTTAAATGTTAATTAGTTGTCCCAAAGGTGGCTATTTGCCGATTTCTTCTCCATGAATGTAGGGCATTTTCATCCTTCTAAAATAAATACATCAAATTTGTGTTCTTATATATTTCTTTTGTCCCCTTTTTTGTGGTATTTGAAAGCGTTTCAACCTCGAATTTTCAATTACGAAAAAATTAGAGAGTCCATTAGTTCATGAATCATGACAGTAAATTTAAGATGTCAATTTTGAATTATTAATAACAATGAAAAAAAATAATATTGATGTAATTGTTGAGAAGTTAATTTGAAAAAAAGTATCTCTATATATATATAAAGGAGGGTTATAGACAAGGTGATGTGGCACCTCTCTATGACCTCCATTCATATTTATCCTTTTTCTACATTTTTTGACATTTTTCTTCATAATTTACTTACTAATTGAATTTAAAAAATCTTATACATTAAATATTTATTTAGAAAGATTGCCCAAATACATGCAATAAATCCTAATTATGTCATTGCTTTCATCCCACGTAGCATCAACATTACTTCAACTTCTTATTTATTGTATTTTATTACATGAACCCATAAATGATTTTAAGAGTTTTTTTTTGTGGTTAAAATGATTTTAAAAGTTACATAGCCTCTTTTCTCCTTTTTTTTCCACCTTTTATTATTATAAAATGATAATATCTTCTAATATTTGAATATATTTTTTATATATATTTAATGCCTCTTAATAATATCTTCATAACTCACACCTCTTCAATATACTCTTAATAATATCCATAACTCTTATTTTTTTTAATCTTCATAACCCCAAAAATTTTAATTTGTAAGTTTATGGCATCTTATAGTATTCCTTCATTTTGCCTATATAAATTTATGTTTTGTTTCATGAAAATTCTCATTCAATTTTATCCTTTCTCTTCTCAATCATCATATAGCATACATAAGGGTGAGGAAGAAATGCTGATCATCACATCATATGATCGCTTTCATGATTAAGAACCATGATTACCAAGCAGTAAAGAATTTATGGGTAAGAATGTTTCTTTTAATTTTTTAAATTATACTCTCATTTTAATTTATGTTGTACTATTTATTCGAGAGTCAATTTGACTAATCTTTGAAACAAAATTATATTAGATGAACTCAAGACCAACAAAATCAAAGTGCTAAATTACCAATCAAGTTATGATTACTTAAGTTGTAAAAATATTCTTTTAATTTTTGTATTTGTGGTCACTTAAAAGTTACAGAATTTGATTTTAGGTGTTTAAGGTTGAAAAATTCATTCAATTTTTTTTAGAGTAACTAACAACTTCATATAAATATATTCTTAATTTGTGCTTGTAGGGAAGAAGAAAAAAGTTGAGGAAGATGGAAAATTCAGCAAATTCAAAAGAAGATATAGAGTCTTATAATAAAATTATTATTATAGTAATTTCATTTCTTTGATTTTACCTTCCTCTTTCCATTGAAGAACTTAAAAAACATTTTCAAGTTCTTTTAACTACATCTTCTTGCTTTCTCATTACTTAAAAATGTATATTAAGGGTGAAAATCGTTTACACCCGTGAACTTTGTTTTTAAAATCAAACACCCCCTTCAACTTTGAACAATAATCATTCTCCCCCTTTTATCCTAATTGACTTTTCAAAATACCTATTTTTCCCTTGTATTATCAACCTATATATCTTTTTTTTAAAACTTTTTTGTAATCACAATTTTTATTTTTTTAAATCTACATAACATTTTTTCTATAAAAAATATATATATTATTATAGGAAGATCTTTATTGCTTAGGATATTTCTTGTTTTATCCCCTTTAGTGTAAAAGTCTTTGGCATAAAGAGCCCTCAATAACTTGCTTGTCCTGGATCTTTAGCTCTGAAACTGAATCATTTCCTTGTATCTGAGAAGAACTTCCAGATTAATAGGAAGGAAGCTTAATCGGAATGAATAATAATTTTTCTTCTATGATCGATCGATATAAACATCAACAATTTCGAATTGGATCAATTTTGAACTTGATGCACAAATAGATAGAATAGCAGCAAATAACATCTTTCTAGCCTGCATATTCGTGGAACTCAATCTCATTTAGAAAGCCTGATCTCTGATCGTAGTAGTTCGCCAACCTCTCTAACTAACATACGATACATTTTCACTAAAAAGAAAAGTGAGAAATACTAATTGAGTATATAAGTTAATGACGTTACATAATAAAATAAATGAGAAAAACAAAATAAATAAATTTATTAATAATAATCAAAACTCTAATATCTAATTATACAAGTAAAAATAACAGGTAATTATAACTTTATAAAAATATATTTCAATGCATGTAATATAAAAATAATTAAAAATAGATGTATATATATAACAAATTAAATGATTCTTGTTTATAACTTTTAAATTATAATTTAGAAAATATTTCATTATTGACAATCAAAACTCGTTTATCTATATAGACATTAGAGAATAACAGAGAGAGAATTAAAACATGCATCTATATACATAATTACATACATACATACATGCCCGTTTAGCCATAAGATTTTTTTCTCTATTTTTCAAAAAATTATTTCACTTTATTCAAAAAATATTGTTTGGCCATAAAAATTTCAAATACAACTTGAAGTTTTATTGAAAAAGTGAAAACACCTAAATACTTATTTTCACTTTTTTCGATCTCACTTTTTTACTTTTTAGTTATATTTAACACTTCAAATTCTAAAATGTCTTTCAAAAAAGGTATGGCCAAACACAACTCCAACTCCAAAAATTTCAAATAAAGTAATTTTTTTTTATTTTCATGGCCAAACACCCATTTAATGCATAAAATATAAAAATATCAATCATAAAAAATAGCATTAAATTTTATGATTAGTTTATAAAAGGATTATTTTATTAATAATGTCGATGAATTTAACTAAAAATGGTAAATACCTAGATTAAGAAAAATAAATATATATAATATAAAAAGATATTATATAAATAGAAAATTAAAAATGTTAAGGATAAAATAGACATTGCATAAGATAAAGGGGGAGAATGATTATTGTTCAAAGATGAGGGGGGTGTTTAATTTTTAAAGCAAAGTTCGGGGGTGTAAACGATTTTCACCCTTTAAAAACGCAATGGGATTATAGGACGATAGATAACGGGCAAATCAGAAGGTTGAGAAAGAAAAATTTGATAAGGGGACTTTTTTTTATTTTTTTTCCTCTTTTTTTATATTATTATAGTTGTACACATATATTTCATTATGTTAAGTTATGGTTAATTCTAGTGAATTTTTATTATGATAGCTTTTTGCAATATTTCAAAATGAATATTCTGTGCTCGGTAAGGTCCAAAAAGCTATGGTTAGAAGCATTTTAAAAAGCGAAAATTTAAAAACTTCAAGAAAAGACTTTATCCAAGTGTTGAATTTAAAAAATTGACCACAAAATAAAGTACTTGTGTAATTCTTAAAATACCTAAAGAAACTAAAAATATTATTTGTATTATTTCTTTTCAAAAAAAAAAGAAGAAGACAAATAGGTTATAAGGCCATAAATTTATTTTATATAAAATTAAAACGGAATAGCACCTCTCTTAAATTTTTATTAAAAGACATCTCTATTAATTCAGAATTTTTTTTATTTGCTCTCATATTTTAATACAATATTTAGCTTATCTTTTTCCCCCTCCTTTTGGCTTTTCCCCATTTTTCTATGTAACTAATGTAAAAGTTAATTCCTCAATTATCACTAATAATAAGTTATTAATCCTTTCCTATTTACTCACTATAACTATTGGTAATTATAATGCATTGATGATGAGAATTTGCGTTTTTGAATGTAAATTTAATTATATTTTTAAAATTTATAGAATGTGAGCCCCAAGAAAATTTAAAAAATATTAGACTATATTTCTTCATTGAAGAGATTAAGATAAATTTCGTTACATATGATGAAAGGAAGTTGCTATTAAAGTGTGAAAATTCAAGCCATTGAGAACAATAACTAAGGATCCTGGTAATTTATTTTGTAATGTCTTTTACAAGTTTATTTTAGATATACTTAGATATAAAAGTGAAACCATGATTATAATTTATGAATTTTAATCATAATTTATTTATTTATTGAGTTGTTGATATATTATTTATACGTGTTACATAAAAAGTTTTAGTAAAAAATTAATTTGTATCATCTACATAGAGATAGATAAAATCAAGTATTCTTAGAAGACCAGAAATTCTTAAAGAGTGAAAATTTTGAATAAACTACAAAATTCATTGTAAATAATATAATGAATTAAAGCATTAAATTTAATTTATATAGATTTTAAAACTAAAAAAAATCTTAATACATTGTTTACACTTGAATATTAAACTAATTTACATATTTAATAAAATATATTATTATTATGCGAAGCGCGGCTCATTTCACTAGTTACATTATATTTTCTTCAATAGCTTTCAAGCGCTAAACTCGACTCAATTCGTTGTGTAAACATAGTATAATATTGGTATGACATTCTCTAATCTCTACTGAGTGGTCCATATTGTTCTATTATTTCTTTATGTCATATCTTGATAGCAAATTGATTGCACCTACTCCCTCCGTTATATTATTTGGATCTGACACACTTTTCACAAAAAATTTAATTAAAATATATTTTATTAAACTAACTTCATTAGTAATGTTTTGGAATTTTAAATTTAACTACTATTATTTTATGTAGCTATTTAATACTAAGGGTAAGATGAAAAAAAATAAAAAAATTCTCTTAATTTGCTAAAATAGACAAGTAAAATGAGATATTTATTTTTGACATAAGGGCCTAGTAAAATGGATGGAGTACAATTAAAGTGTAAACGGAACATTTCGTGGTTGAGAAATAATGAATCTCGTCTGAATTAGGATCGGAAGGACCTTTTGGCACAGCTTCTTGGCTTGGATCAAGCATTTTTAAAATACAATTATCAAAGTTTCAATTATTTGTGAAATAAAAGGACAAGAAAAAAAATATCAATTTTAAATGAAAAAGAAGTTGAATGAAGAGTTATAAACGAATTTGAACTTATTTTTTTATAATAACTGTGAAATATTGCTATACTATAAAATGAAAACTAATACACCCACAATCAGGGAAGCTAACGGAGTTGCGGACCAGTTAGCCAAAAATAAGATGCGAATTAGATATTTTTGGTTCGTAGCTTAATGATATATCCCATTTCCCTCGCTTTTATTATTCTTGTAGTTGATAAAAATAGAATGTGTACTATATTACTTAGACTAGTCTCCGACTCAAAGAAATACATTTCCTAGCCCTCTTAGAGTTCCTATGCATGTCAATTCTTTCTCTAACATTTCTCATGCTATTCGCATTCTCCTTTACAACAATATAGCAACAAAATTACATTTTTTTCTCCTTTGTTTTTTGGTTTTTGAGATTATTCTTGTAGTTGCCAATAAAACTAAAGTTAGAAGCAAATTATAAAACTAAAGAGAGGCATCAAAAAGGAAAAAAGATAAACGAATTTCCTACTTATCATGTTAAGACATTGCACTTTTCCTTACCCAAGTTGGCTAACTTATGGTGGGTACTTGAATTTTCAAAGTACTACTATTATGGTATGTATATTTTTACCATATGGACAAATGTATATGGTCAAATAGTTTTCCATTTTACACATGAAAAAGAAGAAGATAAATTTCACAAAAAATACAATGCTTACCTCTCACATTAGGGTTAATAGCACTTTTGATCTCTCAATTATTAAATTTTGATTTTAGTCCCTATAATATTTCACTGAGCACATTTAATCTTCAATTTATAATTGAATTGTGCACTTTCGACTCCTTTACTTGTCAATATTCACAAATATACTATAATTATTAATTGTTACACCATCTAATTACTCATATAATATGTCAAGTCTATATAATTACACCATATTTAACGGTAATCATCATATTATACTACTAAAGTAGGAAGCTCTAAAAAATGCGAAATTGAATTATCATTTTATCCCTACACTAGATTAAAATGTTACAAAATATCTAACTAATTAAAAATTAAATAGGAAAATTTATTCTCAATTTAAAAGCTATCTTGAAATTGGATCGCTTTGAAGGTCTGGAACTCTTTAATATCAAACTAACTAGGTAGTAAATGTTCATGGCCAAAATAATAGAAGATAATAGTAGAAGGAGAAGAAAGGGGAGATATTTCAGGAAAAGAAATAAATGCTAATAATGAGGAAGAGGATAAAAATAATGTTATATGTATATATATCATTATAACGATCAGGGGTGTTTATGGTTGGGTTTGGATTGATTTGGGAGTAAAATAAAATTCAAATCACTTTAGTCAATTTTTTAGTTATTAAAATCAAACCAAACCAAATATAATTGATATCCATGGATTTGGTTATTGTCCATTTGGTTCGGTTTGGGTCGATTTTTTTGATTTTTTAATTTTTAAGAAACCTAATGATATTTCTCTCTTTTAATTTTCCCCCCTAAAATTAGAAAAGAATTTTTCATCCTTTTCAGCTTATAATCCGTCATTAACCTTTTATTGTGATGACTATAATTTTCTTAGATTATGGAGAAATATCTAAAGATCTATATGTTCTAATCAATTGAACAAAAATGATAAGAAATACAAAAATATTGATAAATCTCATAGTTGTTTCTTTGAATAAATGAGTTTGAATTCATGATTTTTTAAAAAATAAATGAGCTTAAGGTATAAAATTAATTATCTTATTAGAGATAAATAAAATTTTCATAAAAAAGTATACAAAGTATTTAAAATTATTCATAAAAAATAATATATTGTATATTTATAGTTATAATTTTGTGTATATAATTTATCAGTTTGGTTCGATTTTTTTATTCGATTTATTTTTAATAAATCAAACCAAATCAAATTAAATATTATAGATTTTTTAAAACATAAATTCAAACCAAATCAAAACCAAATAAAATCAGTTTATTTAATTGGTTCAATTTTTTGGTTTTAATCGATTTCTAACCAAATTGTGAACACCCCTAATAACGACTCTACACGATTAAGCATGAGACACGCATGCAATGCACGTGTTCAAAATAAGTATAATTTATATATAGTCAAATATAACGTATTTTCTACATAGAGAAATCAAGATCACATATTTTAATTGATTGAAGATTAAATATGTTGAATCACATATCACAAGGATCAAAAGGAGAATTCATCAATAACTTAGGGATCAAAAGTGTTATTATGCAGGTTTGGATGGTTTACTTAAAAGAAAAACATTTATCCACATTCTATCATGAACCGAGAGCCAAATTTTATCAGTCAATAAATTAGGTTAGATATGTTGAGAGGACATTTATTATGCTGTCACTGTTGCTTGTCAAATTGAATTGCATCAAAGCTCTCATTCGAATTTCATATACGAGAAATTTAAATAAGAACTCGAGACTTGAAATGAATCCAAGTGGAGGTTCATCAAGAATGTTCTGCTGAAAAGCCTGTCGTAGATCGCCAACATCTTTTCATTGATAGATCAGAGAGAATTCCCTAAACAAATTCAGAAAGGTTAAATTATTAGTTGCTTTATGAAAAAATACATCAATTTATCATGATTAAATCGTAGGTAAACTGTTTCAATGTAAGCATAAAATATAAATAAAGTTTTGCTAGTTGTCAATTTGTGATAGTGCTCCTAGTTAATATACTTACATTTTATAAATTATTGAAAGAAGAATATCATTTGTATAAATAGTAGTTAAGAACAAATAAAAATTGATAACTAAGTAGAATAAATATCAATCGATTAATAAGTTATCTTTATAAACCTATAAATGAAGTTTACTCTCGATAAGTTTAGTACTCGTGAAGTTTTTTCCCCATCTATTTTCAGATTTTTATCTTAAGAATATTTAACATGCATCTGTCAAATTGAAGTAGACTACTCTAAGAAGGAATTTATCACATCTACCTCTTTATCTACTTAAATTTATTTTCAATAGTACTTAAGTTTGCAATAGTAGCAGCGTAGTGACTTATTGATCTTTTTGCAGTTACATTATTATTTATTCACTAATTTTGGGCACGTACATTGCACGTGTATCCATGACAGTTAATACATACTTTTAAACTATAAATATTTATTAAAATATATGTATGAGATTCAAAGTAAAATTGAAAGAGAGAAAAAACTCAAATTGATAATTGGTATTCATATATGTTAAAGCTATATTATAGTTGAAATTGAAGTGAATGGATAAGACAACAATTATATTTTAAAACTGATCGTTGAAGTTACACTTTGACTATGGCTCTTTCTGTAAAGTCCGTTCAGTATAACAACAAATAAAAATCTCAACTAAGGTATAGCAACATATTTTCAATCTTATTTATTCAATGTGAATAAAATTATTTGACATAAGCTTTCAGATTGATATATATGTATCATAAAAGTAAGAATACTTCTCACTCAATATTAAAATATTGATCATCATGAAAACGTCGAAGATGGAACAAAATATCGTCGATTGACTTCTGTTAGTGAAGATTGTGCTGGAGGAGTCATAGAAGAAAAAAGGATTTGGCCTAAACAGCCCCCATTTTTGTTGTCAAGATGATCAGAGAGTTGGAAGGCGATATGAGGGTGTCTTTTGGAGATTTCTCTGACGTCTCTGCTAGCAAAATAGAGTTTTTAATTTTGCGATCCCATTTCCGATTTTGATGGTATTCTCTATGCTTCTGTGGCTTGAATGAATATGCTTATTTATATTATCGCACGTATGAATGTCGTGCCTCATTTTCTCGCGAAAAGCGGGATTCGATGTGACAACTCTTTTTAGGATTAAAGAGGGTGAAGAGTCGCCACCTAACGAATTAAAGGTGCGTTAGGGCATCATACTATACTAATTATGATTACATTAAAGTCTACGTCACCAGAAATTGGGTAAGTGTTCAAATTACCTCAAAAGAAAGGTGTTAAGCACCTTTCGAGGTCCACAAATATGGGTCCCCGCCGAATTCGTATATTATGTGGGAAGTTCGTGATAAATAAAGAGTCAATCGATATTTATTAAGCTAAGCTGACTATGTGATTAAGCTAGTAAACTTTTATTTAAAATAAATTATTAAGCAAAATAATTATTATTCAATTAATACGAATCTAGGTGATGAAGTGATTAAACATGCAAAATTTGACAAGTGACGCATATGAGTCTAGGAAAGCCACAAAGTTCAAATTAATCAATGCATGCTCTCAGAATGTCAAATAGAAAAAATAAAATACATGTTGTATTAACAATAAAAAGAGAGACTGACCTGATCGCTTACAATAAAATGTTTAAAGTATTTAAATAACAGATACAGGTAAGTAAAACTAGAACATAATATCAGAAAAGTAAAGGAGAGAGGAACTGATCTGATCGCTTCCAAACGTAATAATTAAAGCACTTGAATAATATAAAATACGATAATAAAAAGTAAAACTAATTTACCAAACAACTACTCATCCAGGGGTAAAAAGATCGTGAAGACCAAAAGACTAACCTTGTTGGCGAAACGTCGAATTAATAAAGAATACCTTTGATTATCCCCATTCAGCACAATGTGTCCTAACTGACCACATAAATCACAAATTCTCGCAAAAGAAAAGGAATGGTTAGTAAAGCATATGCCACCTTAATTTTGGTGGCAAAAAAAAATATGTAAGAGACTAAAACAAATTACAAAGTAATAACGCATACCATAAAGTTAAGAGAGAGAGAGAGAGAGAGAGAGAGAGAGAGAGAGAGAGAGAGAGAGAGAGAGAGAGAGAGAGAGAGAGAGAGAGAGAGAGAGAGAGAGAGAGAGAGAGAGAGAGAGAGAGAGAGAGAGAGAGAGAGAGGGATCAGGTATGACAAGGCTAAAAATGGGTCCAATGCGATGTTACTCTCTCTATTCTATTTTCGTATGATCAACTCTCTTAAACTCTTTAAAACAAGACTTAAAGAATTCGTAAAAAAATATTCCAGAGCACTAAATAAGCATTTTAGTATTTCAAAGTCATATAGAGCTAAAATGACGTTCAAAAGGTATGAAAGTATATTTAACATTTAATACAATAGTAAAAAGTTATCAAGTTTTTTAAAGATTTTTAAAAGAGTGACATATAAAATTAGAAAAGAATGGAGTAACGATTTGCTTTATATTTTTAATAAAGCTAAGTGTGCTTCATATAAGAAGTCAGCTATAGCCTACCTTTGTCATCATATCCCAAAACGTACCTGATCCCCACTTGGGGCGACTAACTCCATTCGAGCCGAGCTTTGTGCGTTGACTCCCCACTCTTTGTGGTTGACCTCTAACTGACGTCATTTCATTGTGATGTAAATGTAAAAAGTTTATTCAAAATGGGTGGGAGTATGTCTGTTCTTAACGTTTAATTAATGAAAAAAATTAAAATAATAAAGTAACGAAGATTTTTTTATTTATTTTTAATCAAAGTAAGCACATAAGGAAAAAGACTTTCAAAAGAGAGTTTTTCAACCCTTTTATGGGTCGGACATAATTCGAAATCTTATAAACAACATAAAACACAGTAGTTTGGTATCTAATTACGTTTTATCCCACTATTTTAAAATATTACATTTTTCCCAGTAGTTTAAAAAAGAAAAGACGTGTATCCTTTGTATTTTCGTGTATCCTGGATACATATAACCTCTTCATTAATTGTAAATCTGTTTCTATTATGGCGCTTTAAAAGGAAATAAAATATTTACAATTAATGAGGAGTAAATCATTAATTGTAAATCTATTACTATTAGGGCGCTTTAAAAGAAATAACAGATTTACAATTAATGAGGAGTAAATCACGCGTCAATCACTTTGAAATGCATCTGCAGTATCCTCATCTCCACAAACAACTGGAGAATTCAAATTTCAATTTTAAATTACTTGGATACACATCAAACCAGCAAGTAACTCCATTATACATGATACAGGTAATAATAGATCTCAAATATTTAAGGATACACATTTAAACAGCAAACAACAATAGGTATACTTGGATACACTGTTAACACTGTATCCAAGGTTATAAGCTTGGATACATTATAACAGTGTTAAGGATACTTCCCAATATCTAAGGATGCCCATCTAAACAACAAATAGATATAGGTATACTTGGATACATATTAATATTGGATACAAGTTTGTAAGCTTGGATACATTGTAACAGTGTTAAGGATACATGTTACCAACATCTCAAATAGCAGGTTGCAGTAGTATTGAGATACATGTTAACATGAATTAATCCTGGATACATGTAACACAAGATTTGCTTACAATGTTATCCCTGGATACGTATTGCTTTGTTTTGATTTGAAACTTTAAATTTACAAAAGTTACACATTTACAACTCAGATAGATATATGTATACTTGTATACATGGAAAATAACACTGAATACATGGTAACAAGTTGGTAACACTGGAAAATAACATCTGGGTTTGAGTCCCTTGTTCTTGATTTCAATTTTTTGTGCAATTCTTCATTTTGACTTGATCGTTTCTAAATTTGGATCTATTTTCAGCAAAGTCTTCTTCTTCAAAGTCTCTAACAGCCGGAACAAAGGTCGGAGAAGGCACTTCATTGTTCTCCATTTGAGATATACCTAAATCAAATGAAGGCCATTGTTGAAAAATGAATTTTACCAACCTCAACTACGTTTAAATGTAATTCGTTATCAAGTAATTGCTCTTCACTGCTCAAAATCATCAATGGCGTTTCGTCGGATACTATCTGAACGCTTAAAACTAGATCCGCTTCCGCCAGTTACGATTCTAGAAAAAATCCAAAAAAATCCGCCAGTTCCGGCGACTCCACCGGATTCCGTCAACGGTGATTTCTTCATCCAGAGGAGAGAAATCAATCAAGCGGCGAGACTGCCGGAGTTTTTGTCGATTCTGGTGGGAGAAAAATTGAGAGAGAAATTGAGGTCTATGAATAATAATATTACTGGAGAAAGGATTAGATTCGAAAATGATTATAGAGAGAGAACAACCGTTGCCTTTAGATACAAGTTGAGTGATTTTAGGCCTTTTTTTAGGGATTGTGGTGGATACAGTTTTTTAATCATGTAATTTCAATTTAATGGGATAAATGTAATTATTTTAAAGTATTGGGATATTTAGTAATTAGGGTAAGGATGTTTGATTATTTATGTAGTTTTTCCTAAATTTATATCTTATGTCACTCCTTCTTATGATTAAATCTAAATTATTGAGTCTTGAGCATGTCTAGGCCCACTCTTATATGGCCTAATAGATTAAAATTTGTAAAAACTACATAATTAATCAAACATCCTTACCATAACTACATAATATCCCACTACTTTAAAATAATTACATATATCTCACTAGATTGTATTTTTCATACCAAAACGTGTATCCCAACATACTCCTATTACTTCGCCCCAAATCACTCCTTCCCTCAAATCTCTCCAGCTTCTCCCTCAAATCTCTCTCACTAATCAAAATTTTCACAGATTTACACACACTTGTAATTATGCCCCTGCATATGCACATCCGTACACACACACTTGCCTCATGTGTTCATGTGCTTATTGATATTTTCTGTGAATTCGTTTGGGCAGCAGTCAAATAATTCAACTGAATGTGGCGCCACCACCGTACACGATGGCAAGAATGGTGACAGATTCACCCGGGCTTGATTCCGCCATTGAAGAGACCTTTTAAGGTTCTTTTTTTCAAGATTCTCGGATTTTCAGACACCCATTAACAACATACTTCCATGGATAGCATTCAATCAAACCTTTTTGGGCAAAATCCAAAACTCCCTTTTCAGATTTACCCATTAATTTTGAATGGGAAGAAAAATCCTTGGATCAAGAAACTACAGTATCTACTAAGGAAAAGGACACAAAATCAGAATGCAGAAAGTAGTCCTAGGAACACATTGCTGTCTAGGAACAATGAAGTGCCTTCTCCGACCTTTGTTCCGGCTGTTAGAGACTTTGAAGAAGAAGACTTTGCTGAAAATAGATCCAAATTTAGAAACGATCAAGTCAAAATGAATGAATTGCACAAAAATTTGAAATCAAGAACAAGGGACTCAAACCCAGATGTTATTTTCCAGTGTTACCAACTTGTTACCATGTATCCAGTGTTATTTTCCATGTATCCAAGTATACATATATCTATCTGAGTTGTAAATGTGTAACTTTTGTAAATTTAAAGTTTCAAATCAAAACAAAGCAATACGTATCTAGGGATAACATTGTAAGCAAATCTTGTGTTACATGTATCCAAGATTAATTCATGTTAACATGTATCCCAATACTACTGCAACCTGCTATTTGAGATGTTGGTAACATGTATCCTTAACACTGTTACAATGTATCCAAGCTTACAAACTTGTATCCAATATTAACATGTATCCAAGTATACCTATATCTATTTGCTGTTTAGATGGGTATCCTTAGATATTGGGAAGTATCCTTAACACTGTTATAATGTATCCAAGCTTATAATCTTGGATACAGTGTTAACAGTGTATCCAAGTATACCTATTGTTGTTTGTTGTTTAAATGTGTATCCTTAGATATTTGAGATCTATTATTACATGTATCCTGTATAATGGAGTTACTTGCTAGTTTGATGTGTATCCAAGTAATTTTAAATTGAAATTTGAATTCTCCAGTTGTTTGTGGAGATGAGGATACTGCAGATTTACTCCTCATTAATTGTAAATCTGTTATTTCCTTTTAAAGCGCCCTAATAGTAATAGATTTACAATTAATGATTTACTCCTCATTAATTGTAAATATTTTATTTCCTTTTAAAGCGCCATAATAGAAACAGATTTACCATTAATGAAGAGGTTATATGCATCCAGGATACACAAAAATACAAAGGATACATGCCTTCCCTTTTTTAAACTACCGGGAAAAATGTAATATTTTAAAATAGTGGGATAAAACGTAATTAGGGACCAAACTACTGTGTTTTATGTTGTTTACACTTAAAATTTCACAACCCTTGTCAATAAAAGATTCAAAAACATAGCCTAATCTTTTTAGCCCAAACGTGAAGCCAAACCGTAACTGGAAATAATCAAAACATTGTATTTGCCTTAAATCAAATGAAACAATGACACTTATTAAATTATTAACTTAAACCTTAATATTTCAACTGATCAAGAATTTCAACTAACAAATTAATGAGTAACTGTGGCCAAATAAAACAAAATAAAATAAGAGAAAACGAACCATATAGACATTTGATGAAATAGTGATTAAAAATTGGAAAAGGTTGGATCTTTGATATGAAATTCTCCTACTGCACATGATAATAAAAATTTTCTCAATCAGTTGATCATTATTCAGTCCAAAAATAAAATTTAAACCACAGCCAAAATTCAGCAACCCATATAAGATCATGATTTTTGAACATGCTTATTTGAGGGGGGGGGGGGGGGGGACCAGTAAAACAAGCACACATATAGAAGAGATTAACATGAAGAGTACATATAACTTTATCGAGATAGCAAAAAGATAAGCACGCTCGCACATAAAATAACAAGGTGAAAACATGATTTACCGAACTAATAAGATCAAATTAGATAAAGCAAAGAGGTGGACTTTTTTGCCGAAGACCTTGACGATTGGAACTACGAACGAGAACCTCGAAATAAACTCAATTACCCCCGATAAGAAGAGCTACAATTTTTTCATGGCATGATTCTGTTTTGTTCTTTTTCTCACGGTTGAAGACGGGTGCTCGGAGCAGTGTTTGATGTCGGAAGTAGTGAAGAAATGGAGGCCAAAAGAGCTTGGTCTCCTTCAACCAATGTCCATGGCTAGAATGATAAAAATAAATAGTGAATGAACCCCTTTCTCCATGCCATGTCCGTGAGTGTTTTTTTTTTCTATCCGTGTGTGTATGATTTTTTTGTATGTGAGCTCTAATGAAGGGAAAAATAGTGGTTGCCCTTATTCTTGGTCTTTCTTCCAAATGAAGAAGAAAATTTTGATATTTTTAGAAGAAAAGATCAAAAGGACGTTGGGAGGGGAAGTAAAATGGCAAAATTTCATAAATAGCTACACTTTGCTAAATTAATTAAGGCTCATAACTTAAGTTTCTTTATTACAAATCTTAGCTATTTTTAACTTAAAAAAGGTTGTTGTTGATTTGTATATAAAAGCTTATATACGTATATGTAACAAAACAGATTCCTAAAAATCAATTAGGAATATATTTTTAAATTGGAAATCGCCATTAATCAGTTAGAAATTTTTTTTAAAAATGAAAAACAACATAAATCCTAAATATCTGTTACAAATTTTTTTAAAAAATGAAAAATAACATAAATCATGGGCATCTTAATTTACCATATATTCTCTCTTCAAACTTGCCTGTAATAGCTCAAATTATCATCCACATATAATTGTATATGACATGAATATATACAAATACAAAGTAAAACAAGAATTTTTCAAAATTTTTATTACAAAATCATATTTTCAGGGATCACGATTTGGGAAAAGAAATAAATATACAAATATATAATTAAGATTATATGATTTGGAACCTCAAAAGTATGAAACTCATATACATTTGAACCTCAAAAGTATGAATCTCATATACACTTCAATATGATATGCAAATGTATAACCAAAAAACAAAGCATTCCAAATGTACAGATTTTAATTGTATATATCACATTGAGATTTCTGTTAACTAACGTATATGTTCTAAATGTATATATGATAGGTATAATATCATATACAAAGCTCAACTAAGATTCAATTATATACATATACAAACATCACCAAAAATTCAACTGTATATATTGATAAGTATAATCTCATATACAAAACTCAAGTGACCTTCAAGTATACCACACATATTCAATTATACTTTTTTTTTTTTGTGTATATACGTTTCAATTGTATATATTAGAAGGTATAATTTTATATACAAAACTCAACTGAGATTCAATTATACAAACAAAAACTCAAACCCAGATTCAATTATATACATATACAAACATCACCAACAATGCAAACATTCAAGTTAAAAGATGGTGTTCCCCCAATATTTCGATGGATAGATTGTTGTATACCTCGTGTAATCCTTTTAGATGGACTACTATCCACCATTGCTAATTACTAATACTAAAGAAGGATGAAATTGAAGAAATTAGGAGCAAATCGATTGAAGAATCAGTAAAAATCCGCAGAAATACAAATACAAATCAATGAAAATCTTCAAAATATAATTTAGAGAATTGATCTGAGAAATCTACATTAAACCTCCATGGTAGTTACCTTATTTTGGGGAATAATGATTTAGGGAGTAAATCATGGATGAAATCATGAGGGAAATCGTGTGTAATGGAGAGAGAGTGAAATCAGCCGCAATTTGGGGGAGAGAGAACTTAAAAAGGGTTTGGTAAATGCTTAATATACGTTTCTTATTTCAATTTTATATGCTGTCCAAACTAATAGCTACTTACTTTAAACCATATCTATAAAATGTAATTATGTGAAAGTTAACCCACATCCTGTAATTAAGCCCTTTAATATTCTAAGTCCCGTAATTTTTCCAAGTAAAATTAGGAAAATATATCTCTTAGCTTTGGTAAGAATTATTTTCTACATGGAAAGAAATGATTATATTTTGGAGAAAAAAAATAATATTCTTTCAAATAAAGAAAGATTTTTTGATTTTGGTAAAAGGATTTTATGGATATGAAAAGATTTAACCAAATTTAAGAAATTAAAGTTGGACTCAATATATTTGAGTTTAAATAAATTCTACTAAAAATATATATTAAAAAAAATTAATTACTAAATTAAAATAATAATATTAGTATTAAATTCATAAATCAACAATTATATTTTTGTATTTACAGTAGACAAATAATAACTTTAAATATTTGCTCAAGTAATAATAAAAAGGATAAATATAAAAAGTAAGTAAATAAAAATACTTTTGAAAGTGAAAATTATAATAATAATAATAATAATAATAATAATAATAATAATAATAATAATAATAATAATAATAATAATAATAATAATCATAAAATGATACTAAAATAATGTGGATAATATTTAGTAACACAAAATCTTGTAAAATGCGTTAATATGCGTTATTTCTATTAATTAACATGCATTCTTATACTATTGTAACGACTTGTTTAGTCATTATTAAAAGGCACCTTGTTATGGGTGAGCTATTCATACGAAGAGCGGGTTAAAACACTTTCGGGTTAGGGAATTGAAAATTTTGGGCTAAGTCAGTCTCAGACGAATTCTGAGCGAGGTTTAGCCTAGGCAATCCGAAAAAGGATTGGGTAAAATGCCTTGTATTGAGCTAGTCTTTCCGGCTAAGATGTTTAGGAGTTCAATAGACTTTTCAGAAGTAAATTCGGGTAAGTAGAACTCTGGAAATTGAAGTTGGCGTGAACGGGTTGGTTTGGAATGTTAAGATTTGAAATGTGTTATAAAATGGGCAATTTTGAAGGATTTTCTGAGCATCTGTCCCGTGTCAACCATTATAACGGCTGAAACTGCGCTACAACGATGACCGCTACAATGGAGAAATTCTCGCTGTAGCAGAAGTCAAGGCGGTCAATTTGCTTTAGAGGGCTGCTACCGCTATGGCGGTACTGCTATAGCGAGATTAGGCTGCTATAGCGGGATGATGGGACCAGAAAATCCAAAAACGGATTTTATAATTTCATCCAAAAATGGGTTTTATAATTTCATCCAAAAATGGATTTTATAATTTCATTCTCTCCTCTTCAGTTCCAAACAAGCGAGGGTTGATTCAAAAAACCCTCTTAGGCTGCTACAAACCCGAGGAGCAATGAAGAGGAAGGATTCTCGCTCGAATGGGGTAAAACCCATGGATTTCAAGTCCACTTTCTGTGAGGATTCTCCTCCACAGAGTTAGAAATTCTTGTTCAGACTTCTGCAGCAGATGCTTGGCGTCCAGGTAGGCTAGATTTAACTGAGTAAACTTAGACCTATAATTTATTTCATATTATTATTGTAGAATGACGGAAGAATTCATGTCTATTGCTACTCACCTGACCAGGTTGACACAGAAGGAGGTACCGTTTGTGTGGTCCGACAAGTGCAAAGAGGGCTTCCAAAAGCTCAAGACACTTTTGACCACAACCCCTATTTTGTCCTTGCCGGTTGAAGGTAAAGACTTTATTATTTACTGTGATGCTTCACATTCTGGTTTGGGTGCTGTGTTAATGCAGGATAGGAATGTGATGGCCTATGCATCCAGGCAGTTGAAGGTGCATGAGAGGAATTACCCGACTCACAATTTAGAGTTAGCAGCGGCGGTTTTTTCTTTGAAAATCTGGAGACACTACCTTTATGGTGTCAAGTGTGAGGTATTCACAGATCATCGCAGTCTGCAGCATGTTTTCACTCAGAAGGATCTGAATCTGAGGCAGAGGATGTGGATGGAGTTATTAAAGGATTATGATGTGACAATTCAGTATCATCCGGGTAAGGCTAATGTGGTGGCAGACGCATTGAGCCGAAAAACTGTTAGCATGGGTAGCTTGGCTTGTTTGGGGGCGTCCAAACGACCATTGGCTAAGGATATTCGGGCTTTGGAGGCCAAGTTCATGCACTTGGGTGTTTCAGATCAAGGTGGGTTGTTGGCCATCATTGAGGTCAAGGCCACCTTCATAGAGAAAATTAAGGCAAAACAATTTCAGGATCCGAAACTGGGTAAGTTGCGAGGTAAGGTAATATCTGGGGAGTCTAGAGACGTCATATTAGACTCTGGAGGAGTGTTGCCTTTCAGGGAGAGGATTTGTGTTCCTCGGGTTGATGATATAATTCAGGAAATCTTGACAAAAGCTCATGGTTCGCGATACTCAATTCATCCGGGTGTGACCAAAATGTACAAGAACTTGAGGCAGCATTACTGGTGGCCCGAGATGAAAAGGGATATAGTAGAATTTGTGTCCAAGTGTCAGAACTGCCAGCAGGTGAAGTATGAACATCAGAGACCTGCAGGACTACTTCAGAGAATGCCAATTCCAGAGTGGAAGTGGGAAAGGATATCCATAGATTTCGTGGTGGGTCTTCCCAAGACATTGGGGAAGTATGACTCAATTTGGGTCATTGTTGAAAGGCTGACCAAGTCCTCTCATTTTATTCCAGTCAGGGTAGATTACAATTTGCAGCAATTGACCAAGATCTACGTGAAGGAGATTGTGAGACTGCATGGGGTACCACTGTCCATCATTTCAGACAAGGGTACGCAGTTTAATTCTAAGTTTTGGGGCAAGTTACATGAATATTTGGGTACACAACTCACCTTTAGCACAACCTTCCATCCTCAGACTGATGGTCAGTCAGAGAGGACGATTCAGGTATTGGAGGACATGCTGAGAGTATGAGTAATGGACTTCGGTGGTCATTGGGACCAGTTTCTACCGTTGTGCGAATTCTGTATAATAATAACTACCACTCCAGTATCGATATGGCCCCGTTCGAGGCCCTGTATGGGAGAAACTGCAGATCACCGGTTGGGTGATTTTAAGAAGGTGATGTGAAGCCTCTAGGCGTAGACTTAGTGAAGGAAGCGCAGAAAAAGGTAAGGGGCATACAGACCAAGTTGTTGGCTGCTCAAAGTAGGCAGAAGGAGTATGCAGATCGCAAGGTCCGGGACATGGACTTTCAGGTTGGTGAACAAGTATTGCTAAAAGTATCGCCAATGAAAGGGGTTGTGCGGTTTTGTAAGAAGGGTAAGCTTATCCCTAGGTTCATTGGTCCGTTTGAAGTGCTTGAAATTGTGGGGCCAGTGGCTTACAAGTTAGCACTGCCACATAGTTTTTCGGGTGTCCATCCGGTATTCTATGTATCCATGCTCAAGCGATACCATGGGGATGAGGACTACATCATCAAGTGGGATGAGGTACTTTTCGATAAGGATCTTCATTATGAGGAGGAACCAGTTTTGATTCTTGCTCGGGATATCTGAAGGTTGAGGAAAAAGGTGATTGACATGGTGAAGGTTCAGTGGAAGCATCATCCAGTTGAGGAAGCCACTCGGGAAACTGAGAAAGACATGCGGGACAAGTACCCTCAATTGTTTGAGGATTCAGGTACTATACTTCCTTCCTTTTACTTCCGTAATTTTGGGTTTGATCATTCAGGGATGAACGATGGGTAGTTTGGTATCTATTGTAACGACCGGGTCCGTTGTTATGGGTAGACCAATTGTGCCAAGTTTTAGAGTTAGAAAACTCCGGGTTTGGGAGTTTGAAATTCTGCGCTAGTCTAGCCTCGGTCGATTTTGGAGCGAGGTAGAGTCTAGGGAAATCTGGGTAAAAATGGATTTAGGTGTCTTAGAGTGAGCTAGTATTCCACGTATCCAAGACATAAAGGAGTCCGGGGGACTTTTCAGAATCGCATTTGGGTAAGTAGAACTCCTGGAATCGCGTTTGACGTGAAGGGGTTGTTTCGGGACATCGGGAGAAATAAGTGTGCTGTGAAATGGCCAAAACTGGCAGAGTTCCAGACTTTGTGTCCGTGACGAGCGCTGTCACGCGCGATAGTGGCCACCGCTATAGCGGTAGAAATTACCGCTATAGCGGCGTTCAACCTACTTAAGACCGCTATAGTGACAGCCTACCGCTATAGCGGAGCGGGGACCGCTATAGCCAGCCGACAGGGTTTTAATGCAGAAACAACTCCAAAAATATTCAGTTTTTACAAGTTTATTTTGGAGAAGGGCTGGGTGATTTCCAGGCAATTTTCTTCATTCTTCAGTAAAAAATCTTCCCTAAGGTAAGACTTTCGTTCCCCAAACTTGGTAATATGTTTCCTATGCGGTAGAATTTCTAGGAGGGAAATTGAGGAAAGATTAGAATAACCTAGGGATGGTGGAATTCGGGGAAGGAAGGAGATTCCAAGCATGTGTGTTCTTGGGCATTGATAAAAGTACATTAAAATGATCATAGGTTGTTTAATTCCCTGTTTTTATCCGTAAAAATAATAGAACTAGGAAAATTAATGGTGGGAATGCCCGGAAAAAAGGGTGGGATGATCATGGATGGCCTCGGGTTTGGGGATTTGGTATAATTCGGGTAATGTGCAGGCCTTGTGTGTTAATTAAATGTATTATGTGTTGTTTTTAGACCAAGAACGAGAGAGGAATCCGGAACACGGAAAAGCTCGGGTCGAATAGAGCTTAGAACATTTTGAGGTAGGTGATGGCTTATGATTTTCTGTGAATGTGTATATTGATGTACTCATGTCTAAGTGATTGTATGCATTATATAGTTTAGGGAAATTGTATGGAATGTCTAGGTTCCTGTTTACAGTGTGTGATTGAACGGTTTACTTGTTGGTTTTACAAGTTGTGTGTGTTCATATATTGACTGTGGTTGTTGACATTCAGTTGGCTCGGGTACCACGCCTGGTACGGGTATAACAAATGGTTGGCACGGGTACCACGCCTAGTACGGGTATATCATTCGGTTGGCACGGGTACCACGCCTGGTATGGGTTTACTTTATTGTATCTTGCATTGATTCATTGACTATTGTATTGCATTGGTTGATATTGGTTTTGTGAGTGGACCGGGTTATTTTACTGAATGTGATACTTGATATTGGTTCCGTGAGTGGATCGAGTTGTCTAGTTAAAGGTGCTATTGTTGGTGGTCCTTGAGTGGCCGGGAACTGTTGTATAACTGCTGTGTTGGTCTTGGTTTAGGTCGGGTTGATCAATTACCTTTGGTGTTGTCTAGAGGGGATTCCAGGGTGGATCCGGGCTAGACGGAAAGGACAGTTATGGTTACATGTTGTGGATTAGAACTGTAAGAGATGGATTCATGCGGTAACAAGCTAGGTAGAGACCTGTAGTCTAGATGTGCCTGTGATTATTGTTGCATGTTTGCCATACTCCTTACTTGATATTGTTGTACTAATTCTATACTGTTTACTTGAAAACTGGCTGATGATCCTACCAGTACACAGTGGTGGTGTACTGATACTGCACTTGTCTTTCTTTTGGTGAGTACAGGAAATCTACCAGCGACTAAGATGCGACCTCGCATCTAGCACCAGCGATTTCTGACTTTCAAGGGTGAGCTGCTTGATTCGAGCTACCTTGGGTTATCCTTAGAGTTTCAGTCTAATTATTTCGGACTTAAAACTATTTCAGTTTATCTTTTGGGGTTGCATCCCCGTATTCTAGATTTGGTATTGATGTTTGGTACGATGACTTTCAGTTCCTAGGTGGGAATTTCCGCAGGATTATATTAATGATTAGTGTTGGTTACCCTGATTGCTAGTTTGCATTTATGCTTGCTGGTTTTAGGCTGTTAGTCTAGGCAAAAGAGTGAGATTCTATTGGTTCGCTCATCCGAGGGTTGGGTGGGTGCCACTCACGAAGGGTTGGGTCGTGATAATAATTAAGCTTAAATTGGCAGATTTTCCAAAAGGATCATAACTTGATGAAACGTCCATAGAACTTCATAAAAACGATCATAAAAGAGCCCCGAGATGGTTACCTTAGCAAACTAAGTGTAAAGCTTGAAGAACCACCAAGAAATACCAAGTCCTATCTTCTGAAAACAGCTCCAAACGTGGCTTATCGAAGGGGAAAATGGTTGCCACATGTAGAGATCGCGTTTCTAGGCACGGGGGAAAACTTTAGCGATAGAAATCACCAAAAACGCACCTTGATCACTCAAGAACTCTCTTGGAACCCTCCCTTATGTTTTCTCTCTGTTTCAGAATTGTTTTGGAGTTTTAAAACGTGAATTGAAGCTTTAAATTGATTTTGACCCGATCCGGTTTGCGACCCGGTTTCTAGCCAGACAGTCTGCGGTAAAACAGTCATAACATTTTACTCCGAGATCGGTTTTATGTGAGGTTTTGTGCGTTGGAAACTAGACTCGTAGAACTTCGATTTGGTAGGTCGCGGGACTTCTAAATCTTTATATATTGAGAGAAAATCTCTAAGACATTTGACCCAAAGTTCAGAAAATTTATTAAAGGGACTTATGATAACTTTTGCCAACTTGTTTGACTTCAAAACTTATCATATGACCATAAAGACCAAAAAATAGCCCGAGTACCGAACTACCAGTCCCGACAAACCTTAAATGACTTGGGACCACTACAGGCAAGCTCTAACGATACAAGAAAGACGAAAATGCGTAAATGACCGAAAGGGTCATTACGTTATTGTTCCATGAATAATGTGTTTTTAATTCGTATCTTATTGTTGATATTAAAATTCTACATCCTGGGGAGACTAGATTCTCGTGTGGGAGCGAGGAACCGGTAATGCTTATGTGTGAATGGATTGCTAGATTGTAGCGGGTTCTGGGGGGTGATCTAAATAAAGGAATTGGGAAGAACAAAGAAGTTCCAGAACTATTAATGTCAAGGGATGAATTCCCAAGAATGTGCTTACTTTTCTAAAGGGGTTCATAATTCGATATAAATGACTATATGTGTCTAGATGGTAAACCAGGGGTTAGTCTTCGGATCAGTCATCAAGGTTAGGGTTATGAACCAGGTTTGTTGGATAGGTGATGGTTGTTGTTCTTCTAAATGCAATATGTATTCATGTAACTGTCGCTTAGTATTGTATGTGTATTGCATGATTTAGTGAATGGAATTATGATTGTCTCAATGTCCGATTGTCAATCATGTGAAATGAACTTGTCTTTGTTGCTTGTTGGTTTACAAGTGTGATTTTGTTCATTATTATTGATTGTTGATAGTGTGTGACATTCAGTTGGCTCAGGTACCACACCTGGTACAGGTTCTATAATGGTTGGCTTGGGTACCACGCATGATACAAGTTCTATAATGGTTGGCTCGGGTACCACGCCTAGTACATGTTCTATAATAGTTGGCTTGGGTACCACACCTGGTACAAGTTCTATAATAGCTGGCTCGAGTATGACGCCTGGTATAAGTTCTATAATAGTTGGCTTGGGTACCACGCCTGGTAAAAGTTCTATAATAATTGACTCGGGTACCACGCTTGGTACATGATATATTATGGTTGGCTCGGATACCACGCTTGGTACGAGATTAATTCTTATATGTATGTTGGTTCCTTGAGTGAACCGAGTTTATCTGTTAGTGATATTCATTACATGTTGGTTTCCTGAGAGAGTCGGGATTTAGTATTACTTGACATACATATTGGTCCTTGAGGGCCGGGTTGGTTGTTTAAGTGATAAGGTGATTTCGTTTGTAAATTGAGGTTGCATGTTTAATGGCATAGATGATGTCCTAGGGATCCTTGGGAGGTTGGGGTAGCTTGCAAGCTGTCACACAATTATATGTGGCCTGGTTACTTGCATAGTATGACTTATATGGTTGTTGAGTTCAATTGTTGACTGAGGATCTTATTAATAGTCATATGGACTTGGTTATCTCATATTGTCTGGTAATATTCGGTTAATGTCGTACCCTTGCTATTCCCATTTTGGTAAGAGTGATAGGTCGGTTAACGGTGATATCTGGGCTAGTTGGTCACAAGACTAGAGATTGTGAGGCGTATTGCATGATGGGTTCAAGACGGGTAAATTTGGAGGGCCTAAGGTTCCTAGGCAATCGAGTTTGATTGGGTTCGTGAAACAAGGCTAGTATTCTGTAAGTGCCTGAACCAGCGGAATGTCAAGGGTAAGGAACCTTGGGGGTGGAATACGCAGAACTCATAGGTAGTCCATTGTTTGTCTAAGGGATAAGGGTCAAGGTGGTTGACTTAGGATCTTAACTTGAGTCAGGGTGGTAAATCAAGATTTTGTAGGTTGTCTCTCAACTGGCTAGCAGGGGTGAATAGTAAACCTGATTGTTGACACTGGAACCACTGAGGTGATTATAGTGGTTGGTAAGATGGGTGACTTGGGAAGTCCTAGTGTTATGTGTGACCATTTGGTTATGACCAGGATAGAATGGTGAAAGGTCTCCAAGGGGTGGAGTTGGCAGCGGAACAAGGTAGGAAGGCTTGGGACAGAACGTATAGGTGAATATATGTTATATCATAGTAGTAAAGGTGATTGATAAGGGACTAGTTTTGGTAACTTCATATTATATGTTTCTTTTGGATTTCTGCATGTTATTATTTGGTAGGTTCGGGTCGACCGATGATGCCTACCAGTACGTGTTATTTGTACTGATACTACTCTTGCTATACTTTTGGTATAGTCTGGTTGCAGGGTCAGTGATGTTTCTAAGTAAAGACGACGGTGATCTCCAGCAACTTTTACTCCTCTCTTTCCTATGGTGAGAACCGTGTCTTATTTTACTTGCATCTCTTCTTTGAGCTCTTGTACCTGTTTAGACTAGTTCCGAGGGAGGAATTGTATTCATTGTTGTAAAAGATTTCATTGTACTAAAGTTGTAATATTTTCTAGTATTAAAAAGGCTATTTTCATATGTTTTACTTTTGATTTCCGCATTACCTGTTGGATTAGGTGGTAAGGGTTCTCCATTCTAGGTGCTTAGAGTAGGTATTCGAGCGGCCCAATAGTTGGATCGTGATAACTATATTACTAGTTTTGGGCACGTGCATTTGCACATGTATTCATGACCGTTAATATATACTTTTAAAGCATAAACATTATTTATAGAGCAAATATGAAACTATAAAAATGCATTAAGAAGTCTCTCAATTTAGTTGACATAGAAAAGGTAAGAATATAATACCAACAGTACAACACTAAAGTTACATATGAAAACTAAAATGAAAAAAATATTTTTTTTAAAAGAGAATTATGTACCTTTTTCATAGATCTAGAAATTATCCTATCCCTTGGATAGTATAACTTAAAACTCATTTTAAAAGGAATAAAAGTATCGTAAGCTCTCTAGCCATCTCTTCCAAAATGATTTGAAAGTCAACAAATTGATGTTGCCCAAAACGATAATTCTATTAAGAAATTATCACAGACAAATCAACAAATTATGAAATTAAATTTTTTATTATTGCAATTATTTGTAACTTCATGCCACTAAAATTGAGAAAAAAATTGACAAACATAAATACAATCAAATGTGATAATCGCATAAAAAAAGGGATCAAATAAAAGTAAAGGCTCTGCAAGCAATTGTACAACTAACATTTCATTATTTGGCACCTTTATTTATAATTTGCATAGACCATCTTCATTAGTTCTTGAAAATGAAGATACAAAGTTTTAGAAATTAATTCTTGAAAATAAGAATTTTGGAAACTAATATCTTCTTATCTTTTATTTTCTTTAATGTCTTTATTTTGAATCATTTAATCCGGTAATGTATTTAAACATTTCTGTAACTTCTTAAAACAATGTTAATGGTGAATGCTTAATATAGTAATTTAATGTGACCTCTCATATTCTTCATCTTTTATGATAGCAGTTTACTTTGTAATAACTTAATTATTGAATATAAGGTAAATATGATATGATATTATTATTATTATTATTATTATTATTAATAATAATTTTTGATTTAACATCTTCCCGCTTTTAGTATTTAATTAGTATAATATAATATGATTACTATTTAATATTTAATTAATTAGATATTTTATAATATTTTGATTTTGTGCAGGGGCAAAATAGTAATTCAAATTTACACGAACCACGATAATAAGCCAGTTCTAATAATTCAGTGGCATATTTGAGACTTTTCACTTCTTTTTCATACATATTCCAAACTATCTAATAGATCTCAATCAAAACATCTCCACCATAACATTTACATTAACTAAAAGTAACAGGGATTATAGCCATACAATTCATCTCCATCCTATAAACAGCACAAAAACCCGAGGCTATATTTATAATCCCACCAATTATCAAGCTTGTAACTATTCCTTTTAAGAATGCTTTGTCATTTTTTATTACTATTTTACTATGACTTTTTTCTTCTTCTTTTTTTGAATTATTTTATTATATTTTTTTGAGCCGAGGGTTTATTGGGAACAACCTCTTTACCTTTTAAAGTAGGGGAAAGCTCTGTGTACACACTACCCTTCATAGACCCACTTTTTTTTTCTGTTGATATAACAGGGATAAAAATAGACGAAAGAATTTGGAGTTGGCGCATCGAATTTCAAACTTTGAAGGAGGTTCGGACAAAAAAGGCAAGAATCAACCCTACTAATTAAGGTATGATATTTACGATAATTTAAACTAATTACAATGCATTTATGCTAGTCCAGTCCTAGAATTCTACATTTTATTATAACTCACAATTCTCTAAAAAAATCTATATATCAAAGTGGTGAAAGTTAAAATTAAGCTTCAAAAAAAAAACCATCACTCGTAAGTTATTTATTGTGTATAAATGTATTTGATTACTTAGATATGTATGATTTTTATGTATGATTAAGTTGAGTATTGTATATACACAAGGTGATGGGTTATTAATGGTGATGATTGGATGGTTGGAGAAGACAATGAAAAGTGGTGCATATATATTCTCAGTACAATAAATTTATATTTACTGAATTAAAAATGTATTTTAAAATTGGTTTTTTAATTTAAAAAATATCATAGAACTTTAAAAAATTACCTCACTCTTTTTTTTATCCCTGCAGACCTAACCCAAATGAAATAAGCTCAATTCCTCTTCTATTGAGTCACAAAATGGGTTTGGATCTAGTTTGAATAAAGGAGGAGATAAGGCATAAGTACATCCTTAAACTATACCCGAAGTTGCTATGACACACCTAAACTTTACAGGAGTCCTATTACCCCCTAAATTTATTTTTCTGTATTTTTGTGCTCCTTTTGTGCTAACATGGCTGCCAAGTCGGCACAAAGGAGCACAAAAGTTTCTCCTACTTGGCAGCTACGTCAGAATAAAAGAGCACAAAAATACAGAAAAAATGAGTTTAGGGAGGGTAATAGGACCCCCATAAATTTTAGGTGTGTCATAGCAACTTCGGCTATAGTTTAGGGGAGGTACTTGTGCATTATATCAATAAAAGAGGGATTAAGTTTTTTTAGTTGGATCAGGTCTGAGTTAAGTATGGAGGGGTGAAGTAATTTTCTAGAGTCACGTGACATTTTTGAAATTCAAAACTCAGTTTTAAATATATATTTTTTTAAATTTTTTTTGAGCCGAGGATTTATTGGGAACAATCTCTTTACCTTTTAAGGTAGGGGAAAGCTCTGTGTACACACTATCCTTCATAGACCCACTTTTTTTCTTCTGTTGATATAACAGGGATAAAAATAGACGAAAGAATTTGGAGTTGGCACATTGAATTTCAAACTTTGAAGGAGTTTCGGACAAAAAAGGCAAGAATCAACCCTACTAATTAAGGTATGATATTTACGATAATTTAAACTAATTACAATGCATTTATGCTAGTCCAATCCTAGAATTCTACATTTTATTATAACTCACAATTCTCTAAAAAAATCTATATATCAAAGTGGTGAAAGTTAAAATTAAGCTTCAAAAAAAAAAACCCATCACTCGTAAGTTATTTATTGTGTATAAATGTATTTGATTACTTAGATATGTATGATTTTTATGTATGATTAAGTTGAGTATTGGATATACACAAGGTGATGGGTTATTAATGGCGATGATTGGATGGTTGGAGAAGACAATGAAAAGCGGTGCATATATATTCTCAGTACAATAAATCTATATTTACTGAATTAAAAATGTATTTTAAAATTGGTTTTTTAATTTAAAAAATGTCATAGAACTTTAAAAAATTACCTCACTCTCTTTTTTACCCCTACAGACCTAACCCAAATGAAATAAGCTCAATCCCTCTTCTATTGAGTCACAAAATAGGTTTGGATCTAGTTTGAATAAAGGAGGAGATAAGGCATAAGTACCTCCCTAAACTATACCCGAAGTTGCTATGACACACCTAAACTTTACAGGAGTCCTATTACCCCCTAAACTTATTTTTCTGTATTTTTGTGCTCCTTTTGTGCTAACATGGCTGCCAAGTCAGCACAAAGGAGCACAAAAGTTTCTGCTACTTGGCAGCTACGTCAGCATAAAAGAGCACAAAAATACAGAAAACATGAGTTTAGGGAGGGTAATAGGACCCCCATAAAGTTTAGGTGTGTCATAGCAACTTCGGCTATAGTTTAGGGGAGGTACTTGTGCATTATCTCAATAAAAGAGGGATTAAGTTTTTTTAGTTGGATCAGGTCTGAGTTAAGTATGGAGGGGTGAAGTAATTTTCTAGAGTCACGTGACATTTTTGAAATTCAAAACTCAGTTTTAAATATATATTTTTTTAAAATTTCATATGTTAACTAAAAAAGTAAATATGAATCATTTGTTATACGTCGAGAGTATATATGCACCACCTTTCTAATGATAGGTCTGCTCTAAATCTCAAAATTGAGAGGTATATATATCCCTTTTTCCATATATAAATGGTATGTGTGGATCAAGACTTCACCCTATATAAAACACTTGAGGATTTGGGTGGTCAAAGGCCAACACTTAAGACTGTGAAGGTTGAACTATATTTAAAATAATACATTAAACTTTTAAGTGATGTAAATTAACTCATTGGGAACACGTTGAATTGTATATACATTTTTGGATAGCCATATTATCTGTATACTCAGATGAGATTTCTATTCCCTTTATGATGAGGTCGGTGTGTACCAAATAAGTGATTTTCTTTAATATTATAATTTTATTAAGTCTTATATATGTGATAAAGATGTATGAGACATATAATAGAATTGGTTGGCTTAATACAAATTTATGGCATTGACATCAAATATCAATCATCTAACCCTATAATTTTGAAATGTAATGAAAAAATTACTCAAAATACATATAAAAAGTATTTTCATATAGTCTAGATAATCACATGTGTAGGAAAAAACATGAATTTAATAAAATCTTGTGCAAGACATGGGGACTAGCTAGGTGATTGTAATTTTTTTAATATTTACCTAAGTGGATATACTTATCGTAAGTGTCAATTTGACTATTTTGGGTGTTCTTATCCTGAGCGCTATAATTCAATTTAAATGAAAAATTAATACTCTTTATATTTTTTTAAGATCGAAACTTAATTATACTAGAAAAAAAATTTGACTTTTAATTTAGTGAGTGAATGTATTTGTAATTGATGACTATCACCTAGCTAGTTCCACGTGCCTTGCAGAAAATGTATGAGACATGTAATCCTATACAAATATATGATATTGACATCGAATGTCGATCATGTACCCTATAATATATGACATTTCAGATTGATTGTGTCATCTCATCCTTCAACACACCTCATCTTCACCCAACTCCGTAGCTCCCCATCTCCACCACTCCACACCCCACCAACCCAGCCTCACCTCCCATATTATTTGTTTAGATTTTATACAAATGCTTTTATGATAGTATTTTTTGTTTATATTCTGCACACAAGAAAATAAATAAGAAACTCACTTATTTTTTTAGAAAACGTTTTCTTTCATACCGAACACATGATACATTATAATTCATGTGTCATGTTTAGTTTTACCAATGTAATTACACAATCAGATATTTTATGTTTGAAATAAAAAATAATTAGAAATAAAAATGTTAGTTGACTACTTGAATAAACTTTATTGTGTGACAAACTTATATGTGTATAAAAAATTACAAATTATTTAAAATATATATTTTTTATTGCATAAAATATAGTTGGTGTCAATAGCTTAGCTTTATATATGCACACAACATAAGCATAGATTGACATATATATAGAGTTGGATGAAACGTAATGATATCAGGTTTATTTGAATTCATTACTTTAGACACATAGTATAAATAGAAAAAAAATCACCTAAATTACAATAAAATACTTTTCCATTTCAATTTATTTGTCTTAGTTACATATATCACAAGTACCAACATAAATTTTTATCAATAACTAAAATATCGAGACATGCTACTTTTCCTTTGTAATTAAGTTTTGATGTCACGACCCAGGCCGTCGTGAGTGGCACCCACCCAACCCCCGGATGAGCGAACCATTAGAGTCCAACTCTTAGCCTAGCCTAACAGCTTAAAACCAGTGCAGAAAAGTAAACTAGCATTCAATCATAAATGGAAAGCAACTCCATAAATAAAATGACCTGCGAAAATCCCTCCCTAGAATCTGAAAGTCATCGTACCAAAAATATCTATCAAAGCTAGAGTACGGGATGCAACCCCAAACCAATAGAAATAGTCTAAGCCCGAACAAATGGGCCACAACTCAAACTAGATGGACGCCAAGGTAGCTCGATAGAATAGCTCACCCTTGATATCTCGGAAAGTCTGGCCTACAAGTGAGGTCGTGCGTCAACCACCGAAAGATTTCTTGTACTCACAAAAGACAAGCAAGTGCAGTATCAGTACACAACCACCGTGTACTGGTAGGATCATCAGCCAGTTTCAAATAAACAATGTATGAATAGTACAAAAATCAAGTAAGAGTATAGAAAACACATAGGCAAGTCAATAGGTATTCCTAGTCTACAAGTCTCTACCTAACTTGTCCCACATGTAAACCACCTCACAGTTATGATCGATAATCTACAACAATAACAGTTATATCCCGTTACATATACTGGACCCACCCTGGATCCCCTCTAGACAACACCTAAGTGTCAGACAAATAACCCGGTCTACACCAAGACCAACTCGTAAAGCAATGTAACAACCCGGCCTCTCAAGGACCAAAATACACAGCCACAATTCAAGTTCACAACCTGGTCCACTCAGGGAACCATTAAATAAAGATGCAGAAATACAAGAAAGTAAACCCGTATCAGGCGTGGTACCCGAGCCAACCGTTAGTATTATCCCGTACCAGGCGTGGTACCCGAGCCAACCGTTAGTATATTTCATACCAGGCATGGTACCCGAGCCAACCGTTAGTATTATCCCGTACCAGGCGTGGTATCCGAGCCAACCATTAGTATATTTCATACCAGGCGTGGTACCCAAGCTAACCGTTAGTATTATCCCGTACCAAGCGTGGTACCCGAGCCAACCGTTAGTATTATTCCGTACCAGGCATGGTACCCGAGCCAACCAAGTCAAACAATCCAAAGTCACAAAAATGAACAATCAACTTGTAAACCAACAAACACAATACAACGTTCAATTTACCAGACTGATAACAGAACTATTAGACAGTTTTAATCATTCCCTAAGCAATGCATTTCATACAAATACTTAGATAAGAGTACTTAAACACACAAAGCATACAGGAAGCAAACCATCACCTACCTCGAAATGATCCAAAGCTCTACTCAACCAGAGCTTTTCCGTTCCCCGAAGTTCTTGCCGGTTCTTGGTCTAAAACAATACAAAATAACCAAGAATCAATCTTTATGGCCTAAATTTCACCCGGATTACGCAAAAATCCTAAACCCCAGGCCACCCATAATCATTCCACCCTTTTTTCTTAGGATTTCCCACCATTAATTCACCTAGTTTTACCATTTTTATGGAACAATTAGGGAATTAAGGTCACATGATCATAAAACAGTAAAATTAGTAACACCAAGAACTTCTACACATAGAATCCCCCTTTTTCCCCGGATTCTACCCTCCCTAAGTGATTCCAAACATTTTTCCAAGTCCATTCCTAGCAATTCTACCGCATAAAAAAAGTATTACGGAGTTCGGGGAGTAGAAACCTTACCTTAGGGAAGAAAAATGATAAAGAATGGAGGAAAAATGCCTGAAATTGCCCTAGCCCTTCTCCCAAATGAACTTGAGAAAACTGAAAGTTTTTGGAAATATTTTTGCATTAAATTCTGTCATGCTCCGCTATAGAGGTACGCTCTGCTATAGCTGTACCGCCATAGTGGAGTCAACCGCTATGGCGGAGGTTGACCGACTTGACTTCCGCTATAGCGGTAATTTTTCTGCTATAGCGGAGGTCGTCGTGGCGGAGCGGTAGCACTCGTCATGGACAGAATATCAAGAATTCTACAAAATTGGTCCATTCTATAACACACTTACTTTCTCCGACGTTCTAGAATAACCCATTCACGTCAACCTCGATTTCGGGAGTTCTACTTACCCGAATTCGATTCCAAAAAGTCCCCCAAACTACTTTATGTGTTAGCTACAAGGAAAACTAGCTCGAATCGAGACATCGAACCCAATCCTTACCCCGATTACCCTAGACCGTACCTCACTCTAAATCCAGCCGAGACTAGCCTAGCCCAGAATTTCAAACTCCCAAACTCGGAGTTTTCTAACTCTAAAAATTGGCACGAAATGCTTACATGTAATGACGAACCCGGTCGTTACATTTGAACTATAACATTTTGATCATAGTAGTGTTTCAAAGTATTCTTTTACGTACTACTCCCTCTGTCTCAAAAAACTTATCGTCCGTACTAAAAATATTTGTAATTTTAGAAGTCTTTGTAACTAAAGCTGTATTCTTTTTATTATAGTAAGCTATCTTTAAACTTTATTATGCAGTCATTATCATCATTTAAATTATGTGTTGTGGCATATTTTAAAAAAAATTCTTGTCAAGTTAAATATTTGATATATTATAATAATTGAATAATTGAAGTTGTTCGAATATTACTTTTAGTATTCATAATAGAGCTTGTAATTTATACAGTTACATTTGATTTAGTTATAAGAAGTGTTTTAGAGAATGTATATATACCGTTATAATGACTCTTCATAAATTAGCACTGGACACACGTGCAATGCACGTGCCCAAAACTAGTGTATCATTAATAAATTTTGGATTTCATGTGGCATGCCACCTCATCGCTAGATCTGAAATTCACTGAATCTTTAAAAAAATAGATTTTTTTTGAGTTTTTATATTCAACTTTTTTCCTTTTCATTAATACTAATCATTCTTATACACTAATTCCTTTTCATCTTCTCGATAAATTATTGAAGTGTTAAAATATATTTTAAATTCCACAAATAAAATGATGCTCGAGGATAATTTGTATCGGAATAACAATAAAAAGATGCAAAATTACCAAAAAAATAACAAGAACAAACAATTTTATCTGTTGATAGTGAGTCACCAGAAATTGAATTGTTCGTTGGTGGGGGATGAAAAGCCGTCGGATCTAGAGTTACCATTTTTTCAGTGGTTTTGTAAGGCAATCTGCAAAACTTAAACTGATACATATATTGAATCGCATTATGATTAACCCAAATATCGTCAGAAGTCACAAAACCTTGCTATGTGTCACGACCCAACCCACTATGAGTGACACCCACCCGAACCCCCGGATGAGCGAATCAAAATTAACCCAACACTTAGTAAAGTCTAACAGCTCAAAACCAGTTTTCATTAAAAATAAACTAATATTCACTATCGAAATTCTAATAAAACAAGATCCTGAGGAAATCCCATAGAATCTGAAAGTCATCATACCAAAACATCTGCCAAAAGTCTAGAATATGGGGATGCAACCCCAAAACAAACGAGTCTAAGTCCGAACAATAGACTAGAGAATGTACTAGAGAAACCATGGTAGCCCAAAAGAGTAGCTCACCCTTGGGATCTGAAATCGCCGGGACTACAATTGATGTCGCGTGTCAGTCGTCAAAAAATGTCCTATACTCATAAAAGAAAAGCAAGTACAGAATCAATACACAACCACCATGTACTGGTAGGATCATCGGCTAGCTCCAATAAACAAGATATGAACAATAAACTAAAGCTGAGTAAAGTAAAGTAAACATGTAATACAAGCCAACAATCAACTAGACTTTAAGTCTTTCCTCTAGCTTACTAATCACATGTAAAAAGTCTGACAGCCATTGCACAATACACCATGACAATAACATATATCCCTTTCAAATAATTCGGACCGACTACGGATCCCTAAGGTAACACCTAAGTGTTCAACATGTAATTTCGGTCTACACTATGACCAACTCCACAGTTAAGTACAACCACTCGGCCTCTCAAGGACCATCATGCAACAAACACATATCAAGAATACAACCCGGTCCACTCATGGAACCATCATCAGAATACAATCAAGGCAAGTAAAATCAAACTCGTACCAGGCGAGGTACCCGAGCCAACCATTATAAATCCTGTACCAGGCGTGGTACCCAAGCTAACCATTACAAATCCCATACCAGGCATGGTAACCGAGCCAACCGATAAATATTATATACCAGGCATGATATTCGAGCCAACCAATATGTAATCTGTACCAGGAATGGTACCCGAGCCAACCGAATATCACATACAATCCAATAAGTCAATAAATAATGAACAACATCACACTTGTAAACCAACAAGCAACCAAACCCAGTTCATTTCACATAATTGGAACAGGATAACTAGACATTCATAATCCCATTCCCTAAGCATGCAAACTCATACAATACTAAGCGATAGTACATGAACACATATTGTATATTGGGAAAAACAGTAACTATCACCTACTTCAAATAACTCAAAAGCTCTATTGAACTGGGGCCTTCCCATTTTTTGTAGCCTTTGCTTGTTCTTGGTCTAAAAATGATTACAAGATATACTAAAATCAGTCCACATGGCTTAATAATTATCCGAATTATACTCAAATCCCAATCCCCAGGCCAACCTATGATCATTCCACCCATCCCATGAATTTCCCACCATTAATTCACCTAAATCTTTTTTTTTTCCAAATACATTAAGTGAATTACGGCGAATTGATCATAACCCAACAATAATATTCAAGACCCAAGAGCTTCTACTCCCTAAAATCCCCTTTTCCCTCGGATTTTACCATTCCTAGGTCAATCCAAACCTTCCCTCAAGCCTGTAACTATCAATTCTACTATTTAGGAAACATAGAATTAAGTTAAGGGAGCAATATCCTTACCTTTGGAATGAAAAATGATGAAAAACAGAGTTTAAGTCGCCCAAATTGCTCTTTCCCTTCTCCAAAACATTCTTCAGGAAAATTGAATGTTTTGGGGAAGTTTCTATATTAAAACTCAACTGAGTCTGCTATAGCAGTCTGTACACTGCTATAGTCACACCGCCATAGTGGAACCAACTGCTATGACTATAATCACTGGGTTCATCATTACGGGTAAATGTTTCGTGCCAAGTTTCGAGTCAGAAAACTTCTGGGTTTGAGAGTTGAAAATTCTGGGCCAGGCTAGTCTAGGTCAGTTTTGGAGCAAGGTATGTTCTGGGGAAATCTGGGTAAGGATTGGGTAAAGTGTATTGATTTATGCTAGTTTTTTGGGTAGCTAAGACATAAAAGAGTCCGGGGGAACTTTTGAAATTGAATTCGGATAAGTAGAACTCTCAGTATCGTGGTTGACGTGAAGGGGTTGTTTTGAAACGTCAGGAAAATGAGTGTGTTGTAAAATGGACCCTTTTGAGAGGATTTACGACTCTCTGTCCTGTGTCAACCACCATAGCGGTTGACACACTGCCATGGTCACCTCTGCTATACCGGAGAAATTACCGCTATAACGAAAGTCAACGTCGGTCAGCCTCCGCCATAGCGGTGGACTCTACTACGGTGGTACCGCTATAGTGGAGCAGATCACTATAGCGGAGAGTGAAGGGATTAATGCAGAAACTTCCCCAAAATAGTCAGTTTTTCATCAAGACATTTTGGGAGAAGGGCAAGGCGATTTTAGGCGATTTTCATCAGTTTTCCACTATTTTTCATCCTAAAGGTAAGAATTCTCTTCCCCAAACTCCGTACTATCTTTCCTATGCTATAGAGGTACTAGGTGTAGACTTGGGGAAAGGGTTGTAATGACCTAGGATGGTAGAATCCAGGGAAAAGGGAGGATTCTAAGGTGTAGAAGTTCTTGGGTGTTGTTAATTCCACCAGATTATGATCATGTGACCTTAATTCTCTAAATGTATCCATGAAAAATGGTAGGAATAGGTGAATTAATGGTGGAAAATCCTGTAAAAGGGGTAGAATGATCAGAGTTGGCTTGGGGTTTGGGATTTTGCATAATCCAGGTAATTAGTAGGCCATAAAGATTGATTTTGGTTATTGTGTGTTGTTTTAGACCAAGAATTGGCAAGAACTTCGAGGAATGGGAAAGCTCTGGTTTAGTAGAGCTTGGAATATTTTGAATTAGGTGATGGCTATTGATTTTCTACTATGCATTATGTGACCACATGCTATTTTGTAGTAGTGTATGAGTTGCATATTTATGAAATAAATTATGAATGTCTTGTTGTTCGGTAATCAGTCTTACGGAATGAACTTCTTTGTTTGCTTATTGTTCTTACAAGTATGTTTGGTCATTGGTTGTGATTGATTAAACTTGTTATGATATTTGGTTGGCTTGGGTACCACGCCTGGTACGGGAATTACTAACAGTTGGCTTGGTTACCACGTTTGGTACGGGTATATTAATGGTTGGCTCGGGTACCACACCTGGTATGAGTTTTAATTACATTGTTGTATTCTTTCGATGGTTCCATGAGTGGACCGGGTTGTATTTCTTGACTGTAATTATTGTATATGGTCCATGAGAAGCCGGATGATTTTATGTTAATGTGAGGTTGGTCTTAGAGTAGACCAGAATTGCATGTCTAACACTTAGGTGATGTTAGGGGGATCCTTGGTGGGTCCGGATTATGTGAAAAAGGGTACATGTTGTTATTTTTGGGTATGGTCAATGGTTGTTATTTGGTTCATGTGTTAATAAGCTAAGAGAGGGATTTAATATCTGGCTACTTGTGAATTACTACATGTTTCTTACACCTTACTATGTTATGGTTTACTGTTCATATTATGTTTGTTGGAGCTGACCGATGATCCTACCAGTACACGATGTTTGTGTACTGATTCTGCACTTGCTTTTCTTTTTTTGAGTACATGCAATCTTCCGACGGCTGACACATGACCTCACCTGTAGTCCCAACATTTCCAGACATCAAGGGTAAGCTGCTTCGATCAAGCTACCTTGGTCTCTTCATTTTGGTTATAGCCCACTTGTTCAGGCTTAGACTCTTTGCATATTTTGGGGTTGCATCCCTGTATTTTCTAGACAATTTTTGTAGAATGTTTTGGTACGGTGACTTTCAGGTCCTAGGGAGGGATTTTCGCAGGTTATTTTTAATAGTATTGAGAATGTTATTGAACTGCTAGTTTATTTTCTTACAAACTGATTTTGAGCTGTTAGAACAGTTAAGTTCAGGGTCATTGATGGTTCGCTCACTCGGGAGTTGGGTGAGTGCCACTCACGGTGGTCTGGGTCATGACAAATATGGTATCAGAGCCCTAGGTTCATTGATCTTATCATACCAAAATAGGTCTAGTAGAGTCTTGCGGAATGGTGCAGAGACGTCCGTACTTTTCTTCGAGAGGCTATAGGATTTTAGAAAAACTATCTCTTCTTTCTTCCTTCGTGCTATAACTTGATTCCAATTGGTATCTGGTGATACAAATTGGTATATGACTTTGTTCACTCTTCTGTCCGCAGATGGTTAACACAAAGAACAACGGAGCAAGACCAGCGGTCCCAACAGTGGGCCTGGCTATCAGAGGTAGAGAAAGGGGCAGGGGTAGGGGCCGAGGTAGAGAAACTCCTACTAGGGGTGGAGCTCAAGTGGCTGTAGGAGCACGTAAGGTGATCCCTCCCCCACCCCAGGATTAGGTTGAAGAGGAAGTTGAGGTCGTTGTTGAGGAGGGTGTAGAGCAGGAGGAGGTAGCACTGACTAGAGGTGTAGGCCTTCCCCCTCTCACACCCAAAGTATTTCAAAAAGTATGGTCCTTACTGAGTGGGCTGGTTGGTACTGGAGCCAACCCCATAGGGACTGCAGATCAAGTTCTGGGTATTTAGCTAGTGGCTACTATATCTTTTAGAATGGATGCGGCATCGGGCACATATGACTTTTTTCAGACCAATGCTAGGTATGGTAATGCTAGTGAATGAGCATGAGATTCTAACTAAGTTCCTCAAGCTGAAACCTCCTATATTTCAGGGTACTGATAAGAAAGATGCTTATGAGTTCGTACTGGACTGTTATGAGAGGCTGCACAAGCTGCGCATTGTTCTACATCATGGGGTTTAGGTTGTCACTTTTTAGTTGCAGGGTGATGCTAAGCAGTGGAAAAGGATAGCCATGGACTTCGTGGTGGGTCTTCCCAAAACTTTGGGAAAGTATGACTCCATTTGGGTTATTGTGGACAGGCTGACCAAATCAGCTTATTTTATTCCTGTTAGGGTGGACAACAATTTATAGCAATTGGCCAAGATCTATGTGAAGGAGATCGTGAGATTGCACGAGGTACCATTGTCCATTATTTCAGACATGGGTACGCAGTTTACCTCTAAGTTTTGGGGTAAGTTACATGAAGAGTTGGGCACTCAACTCACCTTCAATACAACCTTCCATCCTCAGATTGATAGTCAGTCGGAGAGAACGATCCAAGTATTAGAGGACATGCTGAGAAAATGTGTAATTGACTTTGGGGGCCACTGGGACCAATTTCTACCATTGCGTGAGTTCTCATAAAATAATAGCTACCACTCCAGTATCGATATGGCACCATTTGAGGCACTGTATGGGAGGAGTTGTAGGTCACCTATAGGGTGGTTTGAGGAGGGCAATGTAAAGCCTTTGGGCGTGGACTTGGTGAGGAAGGCTATAATAATCTGTTCAGTTGTTATTAAAAGGCACCTTGTATTAGGTGGGTTATTCGTGCAAAGAAATGGGTTAGAAAGTTTCTGAGTTGATGAGTTGGAAATCTTGGGCTAGGCTAGTTTGGGATGAATTCCGAGCAAGGTAAGGTCTAGAAAAATCTGGGTATGGATTGGGTATTATAACTCAGGTCGAGCTAATTTTTCTGTTAGCCAAGACCTTAAGTAGTCTGAGGGACTTTTTGAAAATGAATTTGGGTGAGTAGAACTCCTGGTATTGAAGTTGACGTGAAAGAGTTGGTTCAGAACATCAAGATTTGAGGTGTGTTTTGAAATTGGCTATTTTGGGGATTTTCCGAGGTTTTATTTCGTGTAAACTGCTATGGCGGTTAACACAGCTCTATAGTGGCCTCCGCTATAGTAGAGAAATTACTGCTATAGCAAACGTTAACGCCGGTCAGCACCGCTATAGCGGTAAGTTCCACTATGGTGGTATTGCTATTGAAGAGCATGGACCGCTATAGCAAAGTGACGGGATCAGAAAACTCAAAAAAATAGGTTTTATATTTTCATTCTCTCCCATTCAGCCCCAACACAGATGAGGGTTACTCCAAGAACCCTCCTAGGCTGCTCCAAAGCTTGGGAGCCATGGAGAGGAGGGGTTTTGACTGAAAGGATGCAAAGGTATGGATTTGGGACTATCAATCATTAGGGAACGCCTTCACGGAGCCAGAAATTGCATAGTCCAGCTGCTTTGCATCTAGGTAGGCTAGGTTTTCTTCATTGAGTAGATTGACTCGCTTTCTTTTCATTATTTGTATAGATTGGAAAGTAGAATCCATGTTTAGGCCTTCGGGCACAGAGTATGAAGGAGGATTATTGTGATTGAATTGGTTAATCTAGAATTGTTTGAGTGGTGATAATGTGTTGTTGATATTTTTGGTTGTTACGATTAACTGGGTATTGTGTGATGATAAAATCTGAGGACTAGGGTGTCGGGAAGGTTTGGGGAACCGGGAAACTTAGGTAATTAAACCACAGGTTAAAGATGTGATTCTCCAAAATGTTGTTATAAAGAAACTAAAATATTGTAAATGGTTGAATTACCAAGGTTAGGGAGGTCTCTCCCCATGTTGTATTTCGGTCCTAGGAGGAGGGTCAGGAATGGGGGTATCTACTAGTATGTGTTAAGGGGTGATTTGGGCTTAGTCTTTGGATGGAATTTAAGGTTGAGTTTATATACCCGGAATGAGGGTAGGTGATAGTTATTGATTTTCATATGCACTGTATGTTGGTATGCTTTTTCTTAAGTATTGTATGAGTTGCATGCTTAGGGAATAGTTATGAATGTCTAAATGTCCGGTAATCAATCTTGTGAAATGAATCTATTTTGTTTACTTGTTGGTTTTACAAGTATGTTGTTCATTGGTTGTGATTGATTGGACTTGATGTGACATTCAGTTGGCTTGAGTACCACGCTTGATATGGGTATACTAACGATTGGCTCGGGTACCACGCCTGATACGGGTATACTAATAGTTGGCTTGGGTACCATGCCTGGTACGTGTATACTAACGGTTGGCTCGGGTACCATGCCTGGTATAGGTCTACTAAAGGTTGGCTCGGGTATCACTCTTGGTATGGGAATTCATAATGGTTGTCTTGGGTACCACGCCTGGTATGAGTTATGTTATTTGCGTTATTATATTCTTTCGATGGTTCCATAAGTGGACCAAATTGTATATTATTGAAATGTGATTGTTGCATAAGGCCCATGAGAGTCCGGGAAATTATATTTGTATATGAGGTTGGTTATGGGGTGGACTGGGCATCGCATGTTAACAGTTAGGTGTTGGTCTAGGGATCCTTGATTGGTCCGAGTAATGAAAAAGGGCAAATGTCATGTTTATAAATATTGTTGAATGATTGTTAAACCTGTCCCCTGTGGTTGGCAAGTCAAAATGTAGACTGAGAGTCTGGAGTTATACTACTGGCTGTTATTATAAGTTGTACTACTTTACTCAATGTGGGTGTACCATTTGTTCTTTATATATTGGGATCCTGAGAGGGCTAAGATTTATTATTATTTTGTGTATAGTTGATCCTTGAAGGGTCGGGTTAGTGTGATTAAGTGACAAGGTGGTTCTTCTGTGAACCAGGGTCGCATGTTATTGTGCTAGGGATCCTTGTTGGGTTTGGGTTACATAAAAAGGATATATGTTTATTGTCACTGGGAATTGTCAATGTCGGTTAGACTTGTTGCGTACATTTAATAAGCTAAGGGAGAGACTTGTGGTATGGTTATAGCTTTGGCTATTGTCACTTACTAAGTATGGCCCTAGGAGTCATTGGAACAGTTTTGTACTAGTAGGTGGCGGTAAGATGGGTGCGGTCTACGTCACTAAGTAGTGGGGTTTACTCCTGGTTATTAAGTCATAGTGGTTGACTTGGGTAAGGAAATGGTAGTCCGGGTATGGACATAGATTTTGGCAATGGACAAGGTGACTTGGGAAGTCTAGGTGTCAAGGTGACTTGGGAAGTCTAGTTGTCAAGGTGACTTGGGAAGTCTAGATGAAAAGGTGACTTGGGAAGTCTAGGTGTCAAGGTTACTTGGGAAGTCTAACAGATAGGCAGGCTTTGGTTGATATTGGTTTTTGGTAAGGTGAATGTTGACGGGTTGAGTATTGTAATTAATTGTGCATTCCCTTGATTTATTATATGATGGTATGAGTGGATTCGGGTTGACTGATGATGCCTACCAGTATGTATGTTTGTACTGATTGTACTCTTGCTATACCTTTTTCGGTATAGTTTGATTGCAGGGTTGGTGATATTTCATAGGCTCACGATAATGGGAATCTCCAGCAGCTCCTACTTCTTGCTTATATGATGGGAGTTGTGTCTTTTTTTATTTTAATATCACTCTTGTAGTAGCTCTTGTACCGACTTAGACTAGGTTCTAGGGTGGGCTATTTTCAAATTGTAAAAGATTTTTCCGCATACCTTGTAAACTTTTTCATGTAATTAAAAGGCTTATTTCATGATTTATTTCTTTTTCCGCATTACCTGTTGGTTTGGGTGGTAAGGGTTTTCCTATCTAGGTGGATTAGAGTAGGTGCCCACGCGGCCTAGTAGTTGGGTCGTGACAAATGGTATCAAAGCCTAGGTTACTGGTCTCCGAGTACAAGAGCAAAATGTCGAATAGAGTCATGCGGATTAGTGTGTTGACGTCCACATCTAACCTATGAGAAGCTATGAAGCACTCTAGGAAACATCTCTCTTGTTTCATTCCTTTTCGTGCGGTTCATTCACTTGCTTGTATGGGTTGAGTCACAATTGGTATAGCTCGATTCTAATTGGTATCTCAATGAAGTGAAGGATGTCATTTGACTTCGATTATGATAAGACAAGCAAGGGAAATTGGAACCGGGAAGGTTCCAATTGGTATCTGGCAGGGGAGGCTATGTAAAGGTATGGATAGATCGGCTAACGGTCATCCATGAGGCAAATAAAAGGTAAGAAAACTGGTTTGATTGAGTGTTGAAGCTTGCGACTTAAGATTGTGCTTATATGTATTGATTTTGTTTGAATGACTGTAAACGTATAGTGTACAATTGTTTGATTTGCTGTGAATTTTGTGGTCAGGAAAAGGTCATAACTTAGTTATGTGTTAATGATTAACAGAATTCTTGTTTTCTGATATTAAGTGGAAAACAAAATGCTAAATGTTGGGCAGGGTCTTATTATTGGTAAAAATGATAAGGGCAAATGATATATATACTTGTGGAAACTTAGGTTTCAAGTGGTTGGTATATGGATAAGTACCAGGGACAAGGGCTATTATTGCTTAATAGCGGGAATTGTGGTAAGACATGGATGATCGACTAATGCTCATCCATGGGATGAATAGAGAGTAAATTATGTGACTTGATTTCATTGTAGCCTGAAGTTGAATTATTTGTGTGTTACAGTGCGTGTATGACTTACTTAGTTGGTATGTGATTGCTTGCCTTACTGTGAAATTGTGGGTCAAAAGGTCATCATAATTTGAATTGGTATGATTTGGTTTGTGATAAAATGCTATGTGTGTAGAGTTAAATATTTCATATTACTTTTGGAAAAGGACTCATCATTGGTTAAGATGGTGACGAGAAAGGATTTACGACTGTAGGAAAGCTTTGGCTTCAGGACAGTTGGGACTTGGTTGGGAACCATGGGAACAAGGAGGTTATTCGTGTGCAATAGCGAGAATGTATTATCGAGAACAATTTTCTTCTGTGAATCTTCTATGATTGGTGACAATTGGATGCTAAGTTTTGATTTGTGCATTTCCAGGAATGGTCTTGGGGGTTGTTTAAGACCATGGCAGGATTGATGGGGTTAGACAATGATAATCGGGAAAGGGGATGAGTACACTTTGCTCTAATTTTTTAAATTCTGAATTGATACCGTCGGGACCGCCATAGCAAAACTGTACGATTATGGTTATCTCGCTATAACAGGATTTTCTATTGCCATGGTGGTACCACTGTAGCAGAGTGACAACCGCTATAGCGGAAGGGTACAAGGCAGAATGCCTGCCTTATTTTACCCCTGTTTTGTTTTTCATTCCCGGGTTATTTTTAAATCGCTAATTGAGTTATGAGCTATTGCACAAATTATTTAGCATCCATGCGTGACAAAAGGAAGGGGTGGATATGGTAGCCCTGGTATTTGGTAAATTTATGATTGACCATTGGTGGGAATAGTCACCCATGTAAAATTTGGCAATATGACCCTTGATTGACTGAGTAGTGTGGGACACTGCTCATAGGCTTATGTACGTGTGTTTGTACAGATTCTACTTTTGCTATACCTTTTTGGTATAGTCTGATTGCAGGGTTGGTGATGTTTCATAGGTACACGATGATGGGAATCTCCAACAGCTCCTTCTTCTTTCTTCTATGGTGGGAGTTGTGTCTTCTTTTATTTTAGTATCACTCTTGTAGTAGCTCTTGTACCGGCTTAGACTAGGTTCTAGGGAGGGCTATTTTCAAATTGTAAAAGGTTTTTCTAAATATATTGTAAACATTTTCATGTATTAAAAAGGCTTATTTCATGATTTAATTCTTTTTCTGCATTACCTGTTGGTTCGAGTGGTAAGGGTTCTCCTATCTAGGTGGATTAGAGTAGGTGCCCGGATGGCCCGGTAGTTGGATTGTGACAAATAGTATCAGAACCCAGGTTACCGGTCTCTCAGTACAAGAGAAAAATGTCGAATAGAGTTCTGCGAATTGGTGTGTTGACGTCCACATCTAATCTCTGGGAAGCTATGAAGTATTCTAGGAAATCTCTCTCTTCTTTCATTCCTTTTCATGCGGTTCATTCACTTGCTTTTATGAGTTGAGTCCAATTGGTATATCTCGATTCTAATTGGTATCTCAACGAAGTGAAGGATGTCATTGGACTCTATTTGTGATAGGACAAGCAATGGAAATTGGAACCAGGAAGGTTCCAATTGGTATCTAGCCGGGGAGGCTATGTAAAGGTATGGATGGATCGGCTAACGGTCATCCATGAGGCGAATAAAAGGTAAGGAAATTGTTTTGATTGAGTGTTGAAGCTTGAGACTTGAGATTGTGCTAATGTGTACTGATGTTGTTTGAATGACTACAAACGTGTGGTGTACAATTGTTTGATTTGCTGTGAATTTTATGGTCAGGAAAAGGTCATAACTTGGTTATGTGTTAATAATTAATAGAATTCTTGTTTTGTGATTTTAAGTGGAAAACAGAAAGCTAAATGTTGGGCAGGGTCTTATCATTATGATAAGGGAAAATTATATATATACTTGTGGAAACTTAGGTTTCAAGTGGTTGGTATGTGGATAAGTACCAGGGACAAGGGCTATTATTGCTTAATAGCGGGAATTATGGTAAGACATGGATGATTCCATGGGATGAATAGAGAGTAAATTATGTGCCTTGATTTCATTATAGCTTGAAGTTGAATTGTTTGTGTGTTACAGTGCGTGTATGACTTACTTGGTTGATATGTGATTGGTTGCCTTATTGTGAAATTGTGGGTCTAAAGGTCGTCATAATTTGAATTGGTATGATTTGGTTTGTGATAAAATGTTATGTGTGTGGAGTTAAAAATTTAATATTACTTTCTGAAAAGGACTCATCATTGGTTAAGATGGTGACGGGAAAGGATTTACGACTGTAGGAAAGCTTTGGACTCAGGACAATCGGGACTTGGTTGGGAACCATGGGAACAAGGAGGTTATTCGTGTGGAATAGCGAGAATGTATTGTCGAGAATAATTTTCTTCTATGAATCTTTTATGATTAGTTATAATTCGATGCTAAGTTTTGATCTGTGCATTTTAAGGAATGGTCTTGGGGGTTGTTTACGACCATGGTGGGATTGACAGAGTTAGACAATGACAATGGGGAAAGGGGATGAGTACACTTTGCTCAAAATTTTGAAATTCTGAATTGATACCGTCGGGACCGCCATATCAAAACTGTACGATTATGGTGATCCCGCTATAACGGGATTTTCTATTGCCATGGTGGTACCACTGTAGCAGAGTGACAACCGCTATAGCGGAAGGGTACAGGGCAGAATGCCTGCCTTATTTTACCCCTGTTTTGGTTTTCATTCCCGGATTATTTTTAAATCGCTAATTGAGTTATGAGCTATTGCACAAATTATTTAGCATCCATGCGTGACAAAAGGAAGGGGTGGATATGGTAGCCCTGGTATTTGGTAAAATTATGATTGGCCATTGGTGAGAATAGTCACCCATGTAGAATTTGGCAAAATGACCCGTGATTGACTGAGTAGTATGGGACACTGCTCATAGGCTTATGTTATGAGGGTAAGTAGCGGCTGATTTATTTTTGATGATCCTTTATGGTAGGATCGGTTGAGTAGTAGGGGTGTGCTCGCTATAGCATTGGTTAGGGTGTAAGTTCCCGGGTAGAATTCCCCCCAAGACGAGAGTTGACAAAAATCTCAAGCTAGGATGGGTTCCACTAGAATTTTGGTATTATGTGGTTTAGAGATACGTGGTGCCTCGGGGCATAGTATTGATAGGAGCAAGGTAATACCATGATATGCGAGGGGCATAGTATCTCGTAGAAGCTTCCGAATAGAGTTTGGGTTAGTAGAACTCTAGGTATAGCAGAAAAGGGATCGCCATGGTGGGATCTAGTCCCCTTGGTATGGAAACATTGTTTTTGTTCATTAGTTGAGTTTCTTTCGCTGTTTTGATAAGGCCCCGGATTTCTTGGGCACTCGGGGAGTGGTAATCTAGTTAGCCTTGTGAAGCTTAAAGGAATGAATTCGTTGATAGACCAGGATCAAATTAATTTTTGGTTGAGCTTGGGTACACCAAGGGAATTGGAAGGTTTCGGTGATTTGTGTAAGGTTATATGTATGCTGTCATGGTAGAGCGTCAAGGTTCAGGGGGTGGGCTTCTTCTTCTCTTTTTTCCTTAGAGATCGTTCAGGGATGAACAATGGGTAAATTGGTATCTGTTGTAAAGATCTGTTTGGTTGTTATTAAAAGGCACCTCGTATCGGGTGGGTTATTCGTGCGCAGAAATGGGTTAGAATACTTCCAGGTTGAGGAGTTGGAAATCTTGGGCTAGGCTAGTCTCGAACGAATTCTGAGCAAGGTAAGGTCTAGGGAAATCTGGGTGCGGATTGGGTATTATAACTCGGGTCATGCTAGTTTTTTTGTCAGCCAAGAACTTAAGGAGTCCGAGGGACTTTTCGAAAATGAATTCGGGTGAGTAGAACTCCCGGTATCAAAGTTCATGTGAAAGCATTGGTTTAGAATGTCAAGATTTGAAGTGTGTTGTGAAATGGACCATTTTTAGGGATTTTCCAAGGTTATGTTCTGTGTCAACCACCATGGAAGTTGACACAGTATTATAGCAGAGAAATTACTGTTATAGTGAAAGTCAACGCCGGTCAGCACTGCTATAGTGGTAGGTTCTGCTACGGCTGTACTGCTATAGCGGAGCGTGGACCGCTGTAGCGGTGCGATGGGATCAGAAAACTAAAAAAAATGGGTTTTATATTTTTATTCTCTCTCGTTCAGCCCTAAAACAGATGAGGGTTACTCCAAGAACTCTCCTAGGCTGCTCCAAAGCTTGGGAGCCATGGGGAGGAGGGTTTCGGCTGAAAGGACGCAAAACCACAGATTCGGGGCTGTCAATCATCATGGAACGCCTTCACAGAGCCAAAAATTGCATGGTGCAGCTGTTTGGCATCTAGGTAGGCTAGGTTTTCTTCATTGAGTAGATTGACTCGCTTTTTTTCTTATCATTGTATAGATTGGAAAGGAGAATCCATGTTTAGGCCTTCGGGCACGGAGTCTGGAGGAGAATTATTGTGATTGAATTGGTTAATCTAGAATTATTTGAGTGGTGATAATGTGTTGTGACATTCTGGGTTGTTATGATTAACTGATGTTGTGTGATGATAAAATCTGAGGATTCGAGTATCAGGAAGGTTCGGGGAACCGGGAAACTTGGGTAATTAAGCCACAGGTTAAAGATGGGATTCTCTGAAATCTTATTATAAAGAAACTGGAATATCGTAAATGGTTGAATTACCAATGTTAGAGAGGTCTTTCCCTATGTTGTATTTCGGTGCTAGGAGGAGGGTCAGGAGAGGGTGTATCTACTAGTACATGTTAAGGGGTGAATTGGCCTTAATCTTCAGACGGGATTTAAGGTTGAGTTTATGTACCCGGAATTGGGGTAGGTGATAGTTATTTATTTTCATATGCATTGTATGTTGGTGTGCTTTTACTTAAGTATTATATGAGTTGCATGCTTAGGAAATAGTTATGAATGTCTAAATGTCCAGTAATCAGTCTTGTGAAATGAACTTGTTTGGTTTGCTTGTTGGTTTTACAAGTATGTTGTTCATTGGTTGTAATTGATTGGACTTGATATGATATTCGGTTGGCTCGGGTACTACGCCTGGTACGGGTATACTAACAGTTGGCTTGGGTACCACGCCTGGTACAGGTATACTAACGGTTGGCTCGGGTACCATGCCTGGTATGGGTTATGTTATTTGCATTGTTGGATTCTTTTGATGGTTCCATGAGTGGACCGGCTTGTATATTGTTGAAATATGATTGTTGTATATGTCCCATGAGAGGCCGTAAAATTATATTTGTATATGTGGTTGGTCCTGGGGTGGACCGAGCATCGCATGTTAACACTTAGGTGTTGGTCTAGGGATGCTTGATTGATTCGGGTAATGAAAAAGGGTAAATGTCATGGTTATCATTATTGTTGAATGATTGTTGAACCTGTCCCCTGTGGTTGTCTAGTCAAAAGGTAGACTGAAAGTCTGGAGTTATACTACTGGCTGTTATTATATGTTGTACTACTTTACTCAGTGCGGGTGTACCATTTGTTCTTTATATATTGGGTTCCTTAGAGGGTCGGTATTTATTATTATTTTGCATATTGTTGGTCCTTGAAAGGCCATGTTAGTGTGCTTAAGTGACAAGGTGGTTCTTCTGTGAACCAGGGTCGCATGTTATTATCCTAAGGATCCTTGTTGGGTCTGGGTTATGTAAAAAGGATATATGTTTGTTGTCACTGGAATTGTCAATGTTAATTAGACTTGTTGCGTACGTTTGATAAGCTAAGGGAGAGACTTGTGGTCTGGTTATAGCATTGGATGTTGTCACCTGCTATAGTTTTGTACTAGTAGGTGGCGGTATGACAGGTGCGGTCTACGTCATTTAGTAGTGCGGTTTACTTTGGGTTGTTGAGTCATAGTGGTTGAGTTGGGTAAAGAAATGGTAGTCCGGGTATGGATATAGATGTTGGCAATGGACAAGGTGACTTGGAAAGTCTAGGTGTCAAGGTGACTTGGGAAGTCTAGGTGACAAGGTGACTTGAGAAGTCTAGGTGTCAAGGTGACTTGGAAAGCCTAGGTGTCTAGGTAACTTGGGAAGTCTAGGTGACTTGGGAAGTCTAGGTGCCAAGGTGACTTGGGAAGTTTATGTGTCAAGGTGACTTGGGAAGTCTAAGGGATAGGCAGACTTGGGTTGACATTGGGTTTTGGTAAGGTGAATGTTGAAGGGTCGAGTATTGTAATTAATTGTGCATTTCCTTGATTTCTTATATGATGGTATGAGTGGATTTGGGTCGACTGATGATGCCTACGAGTACGTGTGTTTGTACTGATTCTACTCTTGCTATACCTTTTTTGGTATAGTCTGGTTGCAGGGTTGGTGATGTTGGAATCTCCAGCAGCCCCTACTTCTTGCTTCTATGGTGGGAGTTGTGTCTTCTTTTATTTTAGTATCACTCTTATAGTAGCTCTTGTACCGGCTTAGACTAGGTTCTAGAAAGGGATGTTTTCAAATTATAAAAGGTTTTTTCGCATATCTTGTAAACGTTTTCATGTATTAAAAATACTTATTTCATGATTTATTTCTTTTTCTGCATTACCTGTTAGTTCGGGTTGTAAGAGTTCTCCTATCTACCTTAGGTGCCCGCACGGCCTGGTAGTTGGGTCATGACAGAGGCACAAGAAAAGGTAAGAGGCATTCAGACCAAGTTGTTAGCGGCCCAAAGCAGGCAGAAAGAATATGCGGATCGCAAGGTAAGGGATATGGATTTTCAGCTTGGTGAACAAGTGTTACTGAAAGTGTCACCAATGAAGGGAGTTATGCGTTTTTTTAAGAAGGGAAAGCTCAGTCCTTAATTCGTTGGACCATTCAAATTTCTTGAGATTGTAGGGCCAGTGGCTTATAGGTTAGCACTGCCGCCCAGTTTGTCGGGTGTCCATCCAGTATTCCATGTATCCATGCTAAAGCGATACCATGAGGATGGGGACTATATCATCAAGTGGGATGATGTGTTATTTGACAAGGACCTGCGCTATGAAGAGGAACCGGTTGTGATTCTTGATCAAGATGTTTGGAAATTGAGGACAAAGATAATCAGCATGGTAAAGGTTCAATAGAAGCATCGTTCGATTGATGAAGCCACTTGGGAAACCGAGAAGGACATGCGGGACAAGTACCCTCACTTATTTGAGGATTCAGGTACTATATTTCCCTTTCTTTATTTCCATAATTTCGGGTTGGATCATTCAGGGATGATTGATGGTTTTATTGGTATCAATTGAAACGACCAGGTTCGTCGTTATGGGTAAATATTTCATGCCAAGTTTTGAGTTAGAAAACTTCCGGGTTTGGGAGTTAAAAATTCTGGGCTAGGCTAGTCTCGACCGGTTTTAGAGCGAGGTATGGTCTAGGGCAATCCGAGTAAGAATTGGGTAAACTGTCTTGATTTGAGCTAGTTTCCTTGGTAGCTAAGACATAAAGGAGTCCGGAGGACTTTTTGAAATTGAATTCGGGTAAGTAGAACTCTCAGAATCGTGTTTGATGTGAAGGGTTATTCCAGAATGTCAGGAAAATGATTGTATTGTAAAATGGACCCTTTTTAGAGGATTTACGACTTTTTGTCCCGTGTCAACCACCGTAGCGGTTGACACACCTCCATAGCAACCTCCGCTATAGCAGAGAAATTACCGCTATAGTGGAAGTCAACATCTGTCAGCCTCCGCCATAGCGGTGGACTCTGCTATGGTGATACCACCATAGCAGAGCGGACCACTATAGTGGAGCGTGATGGGATTTAATGCAGAAACTTCTCAAAAATTGTCAGTTTTTCATCAAGACGTTTTCGGAGAAGGGCAAGGCAATTTTGGGCGATTTTCATCAGTTTTCCACTATTTTTTATCCTAAAGGTAAGAGTTCTACTCCCCAAACTCCGTACTATCTTTCCTATGCTATAGAATTGCCAGGTGTTGACTTGGGGAAAGCTTTGGAAAGACCTAGGATGGTAGAATCCGGGGAAAAAAGGGGATTCTAAGGTGTAGAAGTTCTTGGGTGTTGTTAATTCCACTAGATTATGATCATGTGACCTTAATTCTCTAAATGTATCCATGAAAAATGGTAGGAATCGGTGAATTAATGGTGGGAAATCTCGGAAAAGAGGTGGAATGATCATGGTTGGCCTGGAGTTTGGGATTTTGCATAATCCGGGTAATTAGTAGGCCATAAAGATTGATTTTGGTTATTGTGTGTTATTTTAGACCAAGAACCGGCAAGAACTTCGGGGAACGGGAAAGCTCTGGTTTAGTAGAGCTTGGAATATTTTGAGGTAGGTGGTGGCTATTGATTTTCTAATATGCATTATGTGTTCACGTACTATTTCGTAGTAATGTATGAGTTGCATATTTATGAAATGAATTGTGAATGTCTAGTTGTCCGATAATCAGTCTTGTGGAATGAACTTCTTTATTTGCTTGTTGGTCTTACAAGTATGTTTGTTCATTAGTTGTGATTGATTGGACTTGTTATGATATTAGATTGGCTAGGGTACCATGCCTGGTACAGGAATTACTAACGGTTGGCTCGGGTACCACGCCTGGTATGGGTATATTAACGGTTGGCTCAAGTACCATGCTTGGTACGGGAATTCTAATGGCTGGCTCGGGTACAACGCCTGGTATGAGTTGTATTAATTGCATTGTTGTATTCTTTCGATGGTTCCATGAGTGGATCGGGTTGTATTTCTTGACTGTAATTATTGTATATGGTCCATGAGAGGCTGGGTGATTTTATGTTAATGTGAGGTTGGTCTTAGAATAGACGGGGATTGCATGTCTAACACTTAGGTGATGTTAGGGGGATCCTTGGTGGGTCTGGGTTATGTGAAAAGGGTACATGTTGTTGTTTTTGGGTGTGGTCAATGGTTGTTATTTGGTTCATATGTTAATAAGCTAAGAGAGAAATTTAATATCTGGCTACTTGTGAATTACTACATGTTTCCTGCACCTTACTATATTATGGTTTACTGTTCATATTATGTTTATTGGAGCTGGCCGATGATCCTACCAGTACATGGTGTTTGTGTACTGATTCTGCACTTGCTTTTCTTTTTGTAAGTACAGGCAATGTTCCTGTGGCTGACAGGCGATCTCACCTGTAGTCCCAACGTTTCCAGACATCAAGGGTGTGCTGATTCGATCGAGCTACCTTGGTCTCTTCATTTCAGTTATAGCCCACTTGTTCGGGCTTAGACTCTTTGCATATTTTGGGGTTGCATCCCTGTATTTTCTAAACAGTTTTGGTAAAATATTTGGGTATGGTGACTTTCAGGTCCTAGGTAGGGATTTCTGTAGGTTATTCTTACTAGTATTGAGAATGCTATTGAATTGCTAGTTTATTTTCTTGCACACTAGTTTTGAGCGATTAGAACGGTTAAGTTCGGAGTCATTGATGTTTTGCTCACCCGGGGGTTGGGTGGGTGCCACTCACGATGGTCTGGATCGTGACAGTGACAGTGCTAATCGTCATTGACTTCTGCTATAGCAGAAATTATTTCGCTATAGCGGTGGCCGCAGTAGCACAATATCAACCGCTATAGCGGTTTACATGGGATAAAATCTCAGAAAATCTCACAGAAGTGCCCATTTTACAACACACCTTAAATCCTGACATTTTGAAACAACCCCTTCATGTCAACCTTAATACCGGGAGTTTTACTTACCCGAATTCATTTCGAAAAGTCCCCTGGACTCCTTAACGTCTTAGATAATGGAGAAACTAGCTCAATACAAGTTACATCACTCAATCCTCACCCGAATTACCCTAAACCAGACCTCGCTCCAAACTGGTCGAGACTAGCCTAGCCCAAAATTTTCAACTCTCAAACCCAGAAGTTTTCTAATCTGAAACTTGGCACAAAAGATTTACCCATAACGACGGACCCGATCATTACAACAGATATCAATTTACCTATTGTTCGTCCCCGAATAATGAAATCTGAAAATACAAAGTAAAAGAAGGAAGGTGTAGTACCTGAATCCTCAAATAAGTGAGGGTACTTGTCCTGCATGTCTTTCTCGGTTTCCCAAGTGGCTTCCTCAATCGGATGATGCTTCCTTTGAACCTTCACAAATTTGATCTTCTTTGTCCTCAACTTTCAGACATCCCGATCAAAAATCGCAACCGGTTCCTCTTCATATTGAAGATCCTTGTCTAGCAAAATTGAATCCCACTTAATGATGTATTCCCCATCCCTATGGTATCGCTTCAACATGGATACATGAAAGACTGAATGGACCCCGGATAAACTGGGCGGCAGTGCTAACTTGTAAGCCACTAGCCTTATAATCTCGAGAACCTCAAATGGACTGATATACCAAGGGTTGAGCTTGCCCCTCTTGTCAAATCGCACAACCCCCTTCATTGGTGACACTTTCAATAACACCTGCACATCAACCTGAAAATACATGTCTCTTACCTTGCGATCTGTGTACTCTTTCTGCCTGAGTTGTGCTACTAGCAACTTGGTTTGAATCCCCCTTACCTTTTTCTGAGCTTCCCTTACCAAGCCCACTCCCAAAGGCTTCACATTGCCTGCCTCAAACCACCCTATAGGTGATCTATATCCTCTCCTGTATAGTGCCTCAAATGGTGTCATGTCGATACTGGAGTGGTAGTTGTTGTATGCGAACTCACACAATGATAGAAACTAGTCCTAATGACCCCTAAAGTCAATCACACATGCTCTTAGCATGTCCTCCTATACCTGGATTGTCCTTTCTGAGTGACCGTCTGTCTGAGGATGAAATGTTGTGCTGAAAGTGAGTTGAGTATCCAACTCTTCGTGCAACTTACCCCAGAACTTGGAGGTAAACCGAGTACCCCTGTCTGAAATTATTGAGAGTGGCACCCCGTGCAGCCTCACAATCTCCTTAACATAGATCTTAGCCAACTGTTGCGAATTATAGTCCACCCTGACCGGAATGAAATGAGATGACTTGGTCAGCTTGTCTACAATGACCGAAATAGAGTCGTACTTCCCTATGGTCTTAGGAAGACCCACCACAAAGTCCATGACTATCCTTTCCCAATTCCACTCAGGAATGGGCATTCTCTGAAGCAATAGGCCTTTGGTGCGCATACTAGACCTGCTGACAGTTCTGACACTTAGACACATAATCAGCTATGTCTCTTTTCATCCCAGGCCACTAGTAAAGTTGCCTCAAGTCCCTGTACATTTTGGTTACGCCTGAATGAATCGAATACCGTGAACCATGAGCCTATGCCAACACCTTTTGAATTATGTCATCAACCTGAGGAACACAAATGCTCCGCCTGAATCTCATCACCCCATCAGCGCCCAACGTGGCATCCCTAGACTCTCCAGATACTATCTTCCTCCGAAGATTGTTCAACTATGCATCTTGAAACTGTTTGGACTTTATTTCTTCTATGAATGTGGATTTGACCTCAATATTGGCCAACACCCCACCCTGTTCTGAGATGCCCAATTGCATGAACTTAGATTCTAGAGCCCGAATCTCCTAGCTAGTGTTCATTTGGACACCCTCAAACAAGCCAAACTTCCCATGCTAAATGTCTTCCGGCTCAACGCATCTGCCACCACGTTAGTCTTGTACGGATAATACTGGATGGTCACATCATAATCTTTCAACAACTCCATCCACCTTCTCTGCCTCAGATTCAAGTCCTTCTGAGTAAACACATGTTGTAGGCTGCGATGGTCCGTGAACACTTCACACTTGACACCATAGAGGTAGTGCCTCCAAATCTTAAGTGCAAAGACCATCGCTGTCAACTCCAAGTCGTGAGTTGGGTAATTCTTCTCATGAGGCTTTAGCTTCTTTGAAGCATACGCTATGACATTCCTATCCTGCATTAACACAGAACCCAAACCCGAATGTGAAGCATCACAATACACAATGAAATCCTTATCTTCAACCGGCAATGAAAGAATGGGAGCTATAGTAAGAAGTGTCTTGAGCTTTTGGAAGTTCTCCTCACACTTATCGAACCACATAAATGGTACTCCTTCTGAGTCAACCTTTTCAAGTGAGTAGCAATAGATGCAAAATCCTTGACAAACCTACGGTAGTAGCCTGCAAGCCCCACAAAACTCCTAACCTCAGTCACAGAGCTAGGATAGACCCAACTCTTAACTGCCTCAATCTTTTGGGATCCACCATCACCCCCTTTTCTGACACCACATGCCCTAACAAAGCGACTGAAGTCAACCAAAACTCACACTTGGAAAACTTGGCATATAATTTCTGGTGCTTCAAGATGTCCAAAATAATATGAAGATGCTTAGCATGCTCTTCCTTACTATTGGAGTAAATCAAAATGTCATTAATAAACACAATGATGAAAGAATCCAGATAAGATTTGAATAACCCATTCATCAAACTCATGAATGTCGTCGGTGCATTGGTCAGCCCAAACGACATCACTAGGAACTCGTAACACCCATATCGAGTCTGAAATGTTGTCTTAGGGATGTCCTCATTCCTAATCTTTAACTGATGGTACCCTGACCTTAAGTCAATTTTTGAAAATACAGACACCCCCTACAACTGGTCAAATAGGTCATCTATGCAAGGTAAAGGATACTTGTTCCGGATGGTGACCTTGTTCAGTTGCATGTAGTCTATACATATCCTCATACTACCATCCTTCTTTTTCATAATAATATCGGAGCACCCCAAGGTGAAGCACTGGGATGGATAAAACCTTTATCTAAGATTTCCTGAAGCTGAGTCTTAAGTTCTCTCAACTCTGCCAGAGCCATGCGGTAAGGAGGAATAGAAATTGGGCGAGTTCTTGGCTCCAAGTCTATACAAAAGTCAATGTCCCTGTCCGAAGGCATGCTAGGAAAATCCGCTGAAAACACCTCCTGAAACTCTGAAACTACCGGAACTGACTCAATCAATGGGGACTCTTTACTATCATCCTGGAGATGAGCCAAGAAGGCCAAACATCCCCTTCCCACTAACTTCCTAGCCCGAATAAATGATATGATCTTAGTCGGCTTAGGCCTGTACAATCCTTTCCACTCTAGTCTATCCTTACCCGAAATATTTAGAGTCACAATTTTAGTATTATAATTCAACACCGCATGACATGGAGACAACCAGGTCATCCCCAAAATAACATCAAAATCCAACATGTCCAGAATAACTAAATCTACCCTAGTCTGCAACCCCACAAACACCACAAGACAAGTACGATAAACATGGGATACTATCGCAGACTCTCCAACTGGGGTAGAAACATGAATAGGGGAATCAAGGACATTACCAACCAAATCTAGACCCAAAGCAAAATTCACAGACACATAAGAGTAAGTAGAACCTGGGTCAAACAATATAGGGAATCAAAGACATCATAAACCAAATCCAGACCCAAAGCAAAATTCACAGACATATAAGAGTAAGTAGAACCTGGGGCAAACAATACAGAAGCCATTCTATCACAGACTAGAATTGTACCTATGATAACTGCGTCTGATGCCTCAGCCTCAGACTTTCCTGGAAAAGCATAATAATGGGCCCGGTCATCAATCCGAGCAACTTCCCTGGCTGGCTGCTATTGCGTCCCAAGAGCACACACAAGTGTACGTGGTCGTGCAAGTAATATAGTGGCTCTTTTGAGTCGAATATCAATCCCACACAGGGACTTGGTACTTAGCAAATAATCTAACTTACGTATTACTATTGAAATTTAACAACTGTGATTCGTAACCAAGAGTTTGAGATTTACTTTTATAAACTAATTACTAAAACTAATGACAATGTGAATTTCAGATTGTAAACAATATATGAAGAATTCCATAGTTGAGGCATTCATTACACAATCATGCTTAACTATGGTTTATAGCCGGTGTTGGTGTTTATCGTGATTGTTGATTTATGGGGTTGATATTATAACTCGGGAATGGTCATCCTCTAAGTCATCTACCCAAAGTAATCTCACAACTACATCATTGAGCGGGGATGTGAGTCTTTACTTCGGATGCATTCAACTATCTTCCCATTTTCTTAACCAAGTGGGACGTTTAGGTATATCTCTATCCTAACCACAAATCATTCTTTACAATTGCTAACTAACAACAAAAGATATGATCCACACCTCCTACGTTCTTCATTTCATCTCTTAACTCCTATGGTCAATTCATTTTGAGACTTAGATGTATCCTAAAGTTCATGACGCTTTAGAATAGTTAAAACAAGTACGTAAGAAAAATAACATGACATGATAAACAATTAAACCAACTATAAAACCATAATCAAACAATCATGTTGTAGCCTCAACCCTACAAAGAGGGTATTTAGCCACTCATAATCTAATTCGTGCTCACAAAATTAATGTAGTTCATACAAGAATTAAGTAGAGAAAAAAAAAGAATAAAACCCCTAAAGTAGCCTCCTCCTTGTGTTTTTGTAATCCAAAGACATCCAAGAATGTGTAAAATTGAGGCTAAGTGTCCTATTTATAGTATGGGATAAATACACCCACCGGGAACAGGGTCCGTGAGACGTTGCTCATCGTGGAGACCAAGCAGTGTGTCATGCTACTTATAGTGCCAAGCCACTATTGTGGCACACTACCAACGCGGCAGCCCACTGGTTGTGGCAGTCTCCACGCAGCTCCACCTCCGTTCCACGCCCATAAAATAGGGCTTAGCCTCCGTGGCACGGGGTGCTTCTTGGCCTCCCATTTTCGCCTCCAATGAAATCTTTCCACCTTGCTTTGAGTTCCAATGGCTTGTAGCTTGTTCATAGGCTTCAATTAGCTTCCATAGCTCCTCCAAAGGTCTCCTACAATAGATCACAACACACATAAGTCCACACTACAAAATAGAGTTCATCAAAGTACACTAGAATAGGCATAGCTCAAGCTAGCAAAGCTAGTTTCCTCATCTAAACTCTAATTGATCTTTTTGACTCATGACTTGTTCTAAATTCAACTTAAACACTATCAACATGTACGTTAGCCCCAAAATACACCCTTTACACACTATATACCTCAAAAGCACATCAAGTTATCCTCAAAACTAAGCTAAATGCGCATAAATAATGACACTTAGGTGTATAAATACGCCTAAGATCAGCTGCGCCGCACCCCTGCTCGCGCCGCCATTCCCTCTGTCTCCCCAGCCTCCCTGAAAGTTACCTCACCCACCCTGTGGATGACCCCTAACATAACCACCTCTAGCTGCCGGAACTATAGCCTTAGACTACTGCTGAGTCTGATTACCTACCTGCCTATGAGGGCACTCCCTCTTGAAGTGACCCGGATCACCACAATGAAAGCATTCGCGGTCAAGAGTAGGCCTTCTAGTAGAAGTATAAGAAGCCCCCTGGCCTCTATGAGTTGAGAACTGACTGTCTCCTGGACGGCCACCTGTAGAAGCTGGCAAGGCTAACTGAATAGGACGAGCAGAATACACCTGCTGGTTGTGACTCCTGTAGTATGAACCACTGAAATTTCTGTCATTTTGGGACTTCTTGGCTAACACTTTAGCCTGCCTGGCCTGTTTAACCCCTCTAGATTCTTCACATAATCCGTTACCTCATTGAAACTCTTTCCTGTTGAATTCATATGCACAGACAACACCTGTAATTCAGTATTCAGGCCCTTCAAAAACAGAGGAATTCTCTGCTCTTCTGTACCCAAAAGCTGAGTAGAAAAATGGGACAATGCATGGAATTTGGCCTCATAGGCTGAGACCGACATGTTACCCTGCTCCAAAACTAGAAACTCATCCTTTTTATGATCTCTCAAAGTGCGGGGCACATGCTTCTCTAAGAAAATAGCATGAAACTCCATCCAGGTCAACAAAAGCAAAGCTGATGGTCGACACTCTACACGGGACCTCCACCACTACTTAGCATCACCTTGCAGCTGGAAGGTGACGAACTCTATACCATGCAGTTGCACAATGCCCAGCTTATGCAGCCTCTCGTAACAGTCCAGAATGAACTCATAAGCATCCTCTTTCTCAGTACCCTAAAATATAGGAGGTTTCAGCTTCAAAAACTTAGTCAGCATCTCATACTCATTCCCAGTCATAACCAGACCTAGCATTGAATGTAATAAGTCATCAGTACCCGACGCCGCATCCATCCTAGGAGCCATTGCAATCACTGGCTGGGTGCCCGGAACCTGATCTGCAATACCCGTGGGGGTGTCTCCAACACCTATCAACCCACTCAAAAAACTCCACACTTGCTTAAATGCTTCGGGCATTATAGGGGGAAGGCCTGTACCTCCAGCCGGTGCTGCCTCCTCCTGTTCCGCGCCCTCCTCAACGACAACCTCCATTTCTTCCTCAACATGATCCTGGGGTGGGGGAGGGGTTGCCTCTCTTGGTCCAGCAGCTGCTTGAGCTTTACCCCAAGCAGGTGCTACCCTTCCTCTACCTCTACCTCTGCCCCTGCCCCTGCCCCCCCTTCCTCTCCCTCTGACCGCTAGGCTCGTTGCTGGAACCGTCGCTCTCACTCTATTATTTTTCGTGTTAACCATCTGCGAACAAAAGAGTGAAAGGAGTTAGATAGCAATTTGTATTACCAGATACCAATTGGAATCAAGTTATAGCACGAAGGAAGAAAGAAGAGATAGTTTCCTAAAGTCCTATAGCCTCTCGAAGAAAAGTACAGACGTCTTCGTACCATTTCGCAAGAATCTACTAGACTCATTTTGATATGATGAGATCAACGAACCAAGGGCTCTGATATTATATTTGTCACAACCCAACCCGCTATGAGTGGCACCCACCCGAAACACCCAGATAAATGGAACAAAATCAACCCAACACTTGGTAAAGTCCAACAACTCAAAATCAGTTTGCATAAAAAATAAACTAACATTCACCATCGAATTCTAATAAAACAAGATCCTGCAGAAATCCCCTAAAAATTTGAAAGTCATCGTACCAAAACATCTACCAAAAGTCTAGAATGTGGGGATGCAACCTCTAAACAAAAAAGTCTAAGTCTGAAGAATGGACTAGAGAATGTACTAGAGAAACCATAGTAGCCTCAAAGAGTAGCTCACCCTTGGGATCTGAAATCACCAAAACTACAACTGAGATCGCATGTCAGCCGCCAGATGATATCATGTGCTCACAAAAGAAAAGCAAGTGCATAATCAGTATACAATCACCGTGTACTGGTAGGATCCTCGGTTAGCTTCAATAAACAAGATATAAATAATAAACTAAAGCTGAGTAAAGTAAAGTAAACATGTAATACAAGCCATCAATCAACTAGACTCTAAGTCTTTCTTCTAGCTTACCATTCACATGTTACAAGTCTGACAGCCATTGCACAATACACCATGACAATAACATAAATCCCTTTCAAATATCCCAGACTGATTACGGATCCTAAGATAGCACCTAAGTGTTCAACATGCAATTCTGGTCTATACTATGACCAACCCCACAATTAAGTACACCTCTCAAGGAACATTATGCAACAAACACATATCAAGGATACAACCCACTCCACTCATGGAACCATCATCAGAATACAATCAAGGCAAGTAAAATCAAACCCGTACCAGGTGTGGTACCTGAACCAACCATTGTAAATTATGTACCAGGCGTGATACCCGAGCCAACCGATAAATATTCCATACCAGGCATGGTACCCGAGCCAATCAATATGTAACCTGTACTAGGCGTGGTACCCGAGTCAATCGAATGTCACACACAATCCAACAAGTCAATAAATAATGAACAACATCACACTTGTAAACCAACAAGTAACCAAACCCAATTCATTTCACATAATTCGCACAGGATAGCTAGGCATTCATAATCTGATTCCCTAAGCATGCAAACTCATACAATACTAAGCGATAGTACATGAACACATATTTTATATTGGAAAAAATAGTAATCATAACCTACCTCCTCAAAAGCTCTACTGAGCCTTTTTATTTTCTCGGAGCCTTTGCTTGTTCTTGCTCTAAAAATAATTACAAGATATACTAAAATCAGTCTACATGGCCTAGTAATTACCTATATTATACTCAAATCCCAATATCCAGGCCAACCTATGATCATTCCACCCATCCCAAGGCTTTTCCACCATTAATTCACCTAAATCTATCATTTTTACGAATACATTAAGTGAATTATGGCCAATTAATCATAACCCAACAATAATATTCAAGACCCAAGAACTTTTATGCCCTAGAATCTTTTTTTTTTGAATTTTACCATTCCTAGGTCAATCCAAACCTTTTCCTAAGCCAGTAACTATCAATTCTACTACATAGAAAATATAACATTAAGTTAAGGGAGCAATATCCTTACCTTTGGAATGAAAAATGGTGAAAAATGGAGTTGAAGTCGCTCAAATTGCCCTTGCCCTTCTCCAAAATGTTCTTGAGGAAAACTGAACATTTTGGGGAAGTTTCTGCATTAAAACCCGATTCAATTTGCTATAGCCGTCCGTACACCGCTATAGAGGCACCGCCGTAGCAGAATCGACCGATATAGCAGTGCTGACCGTCGTTGACTTCCACTATAGTGGAAATTATTCCGCTATAGCGGTGGCCGCGGTAGCGCATAGCTGTTGACACGAGACAGAATCTCAAAAAATCTCACAAAAGTGCCCAT